>JAPMUY010003884.1:0-2500 GCA_026901105.3 Galaxias olidus
ATCGTCGCTATCTCCCATTGGCCTAAAGGGCAGAGGGGGGCGGGGTTAGTAGGAGATACCTGAGACGTCCATCAAAGGCAAACCCAGACCTAACTCTTCTCTGCTCCAGGTGAGCTAGTGTTAAAGTAAGAATAAATTGTGTTCAATTGACAACTCTAACTAATCTCAGCGTACTGGCTCAGGTGCTGCACACGATTCACACACCTTCAACCATTTTAAGAGATTGCAAACATCTTTATACCAGCTTTAAACGGTTTAACATTGCGTTAGCTGTAGATTTCAATAAAAACAACAACACGAACCCAAAACAACAACAAACGTAGCCATGCCAGTCAGAAAACTCAACTGCCCCTTTAGTTTGTATGGAAAGCTAACATAGATAGAAAGCTAACATCCCTGGACCATGGCTAATCAGAGCCAACACGAACGTTAATAGCATTGAAAATACTTCTGGAAACTGGTAGTGACTTTATGAAACTACATTGATCTATTGTGAGATTTACACCAGATGATTGTCGAATGCAACAAGTTCGTTGACCTACGTTATTTGACTTCAGGACAGATAATGGCAACATAAATATTGTCTAGTAATCATAGCGGTCCTTATCTAACGCTAGCTAGTTAGCATTACGGAGTTAACGTTAGCGAGCTTATCTTGCTAGCAGCACACATACCGGTCATATTCTCCAAAGCCCAAAGCTACATTTACTCGATATGCTTTTGGACTTCATAAACACATTGCAATGCAATACAAAAAAAGTAAAAGGATTTCTAGTTTAGAAAATTACCTGATTAATGGGTGAATTAACAGTAGGTTAGCGAAGCACCGGCTAACTTATAACGCTCCCGCCGCAGCGCTGAGATAATGAAGGACACTTCCGTTTCAGAGCAGAGAGGATTGTGGGGGAAAGAGTGTGACAAACCGAAGCCAGCGTCTCTGGTGGTGGATAAATAAACAGAAGATAAAATAATGATCATACTTTTCAAATATGTGGAAATTATAAGATCGTAAGAAAGTCTTTAATTAATAGATAATGACTACTCATATGTAGTTGGAATTATCTATTTATTCATTTTTGTAGTCTCAATTCACTTTAGAAAAAATTTATGAAATTAGTCTACTTTGAATTGCAATATTTTGGTTCGACCACATGGTGGCGCCAAAAGGCAATATCTGAAGACAGCTTGACAATCTGAATAATAGGCCTACGTTTAAACAATGTTGAACAATGCTTTTGAAATAATATTTAGAATAAACTGCTATTTTGTCAGTGCGCTGAATAAATAACATTACGTAATCACTTGAGTTTTTCGGCGGGGAAAACACATCGCATGTATTCCTTCTGTCTGCCAAGAGCGGGACTCGGCTCTGCAAGTTATGTAAGTAAATGTGTGTGTGTGTGTGTGTGTGTGTGTGTGTGTGTGTGTGTGTGTGTGTGTGTGTGTGTGTGTGTGTTGAGGTTTGAATGGCTATGTGGGAGGGAATGGTGTCAGGAAACAGATGGTATCCTGAGGCGCGCACACACACACACACACACACACACTTGGGCAAAGGTAGTGATCACACACCGGAGATGTTTGAACGTCCCTAAACTAACAGGTAGTACATACAGTGATGACTAGACAGAAAACCACTCATTAGGACGACTAGAGGAGAGGAGAGGAGGAGAAAGAGAGGAGAAGAGGAGGGGATAAAAGAGAAGAGAGGAGAAGATGAGAGGAGGAGAGGAGAGGAGAGGAGATAAAAGAGAGGGGAACAGGAGGGGATAAAAGAGAGAGGAGAGGAGAAGAGAGGGAGGGAAGGTGGCAGGAGTGGAGTATAAAGACCTGACAGAGTGAGGTTTGAGTAGCTAGCATGGTGCTAGCATGTTTAACCCTACCGTAGCCTGATAGTTAGGGGCCTTCAAGAGACAGGAGCTAAAATGGAGCGTTTCAGACGGAGGGTGATTAGAGGTGCTCCAGATCCAGGCAGTTTAGAAAAAATAAATTGTTTATTGAACATTAAAACGTGTAAACCTATTATAGTAGAACTCCTAAATAAAGGTATGAACCTGACAATTAGCATAATAGGGCCCCTTTAAGGTTTGAGTAGCTAGCCAGTATGGTGCTAGCAGGTTTAACCCTACTCTGACAGAGTAAGGTATGAGTATGGTGCTAGCAGGTTTAACTCTACCCTGACAGAGTGAGGTTTGAGTAGCTAGCATGCTAGCTCACTTCATCCGAGGGAAGTCCAACCCGTTTCAAGACCGAACCATCCCCACAGGACACTGTGGTCTCCTGCTCTATTACGGCAAAGATCCTGGGGGTCACCCTGGATGACCAGCTGTCCTTCTCAGCTAACATAGCGGCAGTAACACGCTCCTTCAGATTCCTTCTCTACAACATCAGGAGGACACAGCCCTTCCTTACAAGGGAGGCTGTGCATGTTGTAGTCCAGGCCCTTGTCATCTCGCGCCAGCACTACTGCAACTCCCTCTTGGCTGGGCTGACTGCGAGCGCC
>JAPMUY010003884.1:7500-10000 GCA_026901105.3 Galaxias olidus
ACCAGTTCAGATGTTATCATGCTGCTTTGGATATCAAAGACTTTGCAGACTAGAGTAAGTATTTGGCTGGGGTGTGTGTGTGTGTGTGTGTGTGTGTGTGTGTGTGTGTGTGTGTGTGTGTGTGTGTGTGTGTGTGTGTGTGTGTGTGTGTGTGTGTGTGTGTGTGTGTGTGTGTGTGTGTGTGTGTGTGTGTGTGTGTTCTTTACTAAGTGGGTGGCAGGATTGTAGTGATTGCTATCTCAACCTATGTTTGTGTGTTAATCTTATTATGTGTGTGTTCGTGTGTGGATGTTAATATGCACAAGCGTGTGTGTGTGTGTGTGTGTGTGTGTGTGTGTGTGTGCGCGACTGTTAATATGAACCAGCAGAAGTGTGTGTGTGGTAGAGAGAAAGAGAGACAGCTACACTGATTGGTAGAGAGAGAGAGAGAGAGAGAGAGCTGATTGGTCCAGTCACGACACCATTCACTATCACAATACCAGCATGGGACAGAGCTCATAAACACACTCACCGTCTCTCTCTCTCACACACACACACACACACACACACACACACACACACACACACACGGTCTCTCTCTCTCACACACACACACACACACACACACACACACACACACACACACACACACACAAACACACACACACACACGGTCTCTCTCTCTCTCACACACACACACACACACACACCGTCTCTCTCTCTCTCTCTCTCACACACACACACACCGCCTCTCTCTCTCTCTCTCTCTCTCACACACACACACACCGTCTCTCTCTCTCTCTCACACACACACACACCGCCTCTCTCTCTCTCTCTCTCTCTCTCACACACACACACCGTCTCTCTCTCTCTCACACACTAAACAAACACACACTGTGTGTCCTGGCCCACATGTCAGCCGGAGGTTTCAAACCACTTTGACCCGTTCTACCAGTCCTCTGATTGGACTAGACAAACACACTCCTCTGTTCTCTCTGCTACGTGTGTGTGTGTGTGTGTGTGTGTGTGTGTGTGTGAGACACACACACAGACAGACGGACGGACAGACGGACGGACAGACAGACAGACAGACAGACAGACAGACAGACAGACAGACGGAGAGAATGTCTACACTGTGATGTCAGCTTTTCTCCCTCTGTCTCAGGAATGTTCTCTATAATTCCACTCTACACACACACACACACACACACACACACACACACACACACACACACACACACACGCACACACACCTCTTGTGTTGTATCCACAATACTTACTAGGAAGTGTCTGAAAGCTAGGACAAGAGAAAGGTGCTGGTTATCCTCATCGTGTGTTACTGTGTGTGTGTGTGTGTGTGTGTGTGTGACTGTGTATTTGTTACTGTGTGTGTGTGTGTGTGTGTGTGTGTGTGTGTGTGTGTGTGTGTGTGTTTGTATGTGCGTGTGTGTGTGTGTGTGTGTGTGTGTTAGGGGAGGGAGAGGTAAGGTGTGTGTGTGTGTGTGTGTGTAAGGGGATGAGTAGTGCTGTGTGTGTGTGTGTGTGTGTGTGTGTGTAAGGGGAGGGAGAGGTAAGGTGTGTGTGTGTGTGTGTGTGTGTGTGTGTTCTCTAAGGTGACAGAGTAAACTCTCATTGTCTTCTGTACGTGTTTGTTCTGAAGCTGGCTGACTGACTGGCTGACTGGATGGCTGACTGACTGGCTGACTGGATGGCTGACTGGCTGGCTGACTGACTGACTGACTGACTGACTGACTGGATGGCTGACTGGATGGCTGACTGACTGGATGGCTGACTGGATGGCTGACTGACTGACTGACTGGATGGCTGACTGGATGGCTGACTGACTGACTGACTGACTGACTGGCTGGCTGACTGACTGACTGACTGACTGGCTGGCTGACTGACTGACTGACTGACTGACTGGATGGCTGACTGGATGGCTGACTGACTGACTGGATGGCTGACTGGCTGGCTGGCTGACTGACTGGCTGGCTGACTGGCTGACTGACTGACTGGCTGGCTGACTGGCTGACTGACTGGCTGGCTGGCTCACTGGCTGACTTTTCTCTGTTACTGTATATTGTCACGTGACCTCTCTTCTCAGCCCCAGAGCCTATTATGATGATGATGATGATATTTGAAGGTATGTGCTATAGGCGTGTGTGTGTGTGTGTGTGTGTGTGTGTGTGTGTGCGTGTGTGTGTGTGTGTGTGTGTGTGTGTGTGTTTGAAGGTATGTGCTAGGTGTGTGTGTGTGTGTGTGTATGTGTGTTGATGACAGGTTGTTAAGGTCTTAATTACAGAGCAGCTCTCCTGTCTCTCCTGCAGTGTTTGTCTCACCTCCTCTTCCTCCTCCTCCTCCTCCTCTTCCTCCTCCTCCTCTGGGCAGGCCCTTTGTACAGAACACTGGCCGACTGACTGACTGACTGACTGGCGTGTGTGTGTGTGTGTGTGTGTGTGTGTGTGTGTGTGTGTGTGTGTGTGTGTGTGTGTGTGTGTGTTGCATTGACTCTGGGGCTCTT
>JAPMUY010003884.1:12500-15000 GCA_026901105.3 Galaxias olidus
ACACACACACAGACACACACACACACACACACACACACACACACACATGATTATTGATGTCTCTGTTTGCCTGTGTGTGTGTGTGTGTGTGTGCGTGCGTGCGTGTGTGTGTGTGGTGTTGTTCCAGGTGGAGGACTCAGCGTTTGCGTCCCAGCAGCAGGTGTACCAGGACATAGGGGAGGAGATGTTGCTGCACGCGTTTGAGGGCTACAACGTCTGCATCCTCGCCTACGGCCAGACGGGGGCAGGCAAGAGCTACACCATGATGGGGAGGCAGGAGGCGGGGCAGGAGGGCATCATACCGCAGGTACACACACACACACACACACACACGCACACTTACACACACACCGGGCCGGTTTTAGGGAGAGGGGGGTATTGCCCCCTCCAGTCTTTGTCCTGTCCTCTTTGAGTTTGATTAAAAATAATTTCCCTCTTTCTCTCCCTCCGTCCCTCTCTCTCTCTATCTCTCTTCCTCTCTCTCTCTCTCTCTCTCTCTAGTTGTGTGAAGACTTGTTTCAGAGGACCCTACAGAACACAGACCCTGATCTCTCCTACTCAGTAGAGGTACACTACTACGCACTAACATTACACCCTAACCCTTACCCTTACACACTAACCCTACACTAACATTACACCCTAACCCTTACCCTTACACACTAACCCTACACTAACATTACACCCTAACCCTTACCCTTACACACTAACCCTACACTAACATTACACCCTAACCCTTACCCTTACACACTAACCCTACACTAACATTACACCCTAACCCTTACCCTTACACACTAACCCTACACTAACATTACACCCTAACCCTTACCCTTACACACTAACATTACACCCTAACCCTTACCCTTACACACTAACCCTACACTAACATTACACCCTAACCCTTACCCTTACACACAAACCCTACACTAACATTACACCCTAACCCTTACCCTTACACACTAACCCTACACTAACATTACACCCTAACCCTTACCCTTACACACTAACCCTACACTAACATTACACCCTAACCCTTACCCTTACACACTAACCCTCCACTAACATTACACCCTAACCCTTACCCTTACACACTAACCCTCCACTAACATTACACCCTAACCCTTACCCTTACACACTAACCCTCCACTAACATTACACCCTAACCATTACCCTTACACACTAACCCTACACTGTACTCTAACCCTACTCTAACCCTAACTAACATTACACGCTAACCCTTACTAACATTACACGCTAACCCTACTCTAACGTGTGTGTGTGTGTGTGTGTGTGTGTGTGTGTGCGCACGCGCCTGTGTGTGTGTGTGCGCGTTCCCAGGTCTCCTACATGGAAATCTACTGTGAGCGTGTGCGTGACCTTTTGAACCCTAAGAGTAAGGAGACCCTAAGGGTCAGGGAGCACCCTATCATGGGACCCTACGTAGAGGACCTCTCCAAACTGGCTGTGACTGGATTCACCGACATCAAAGACCTCATGGACTGTGGCAACAAAGCCAGGTAAACAGAGAGACTGTGACTACAAGACCAGGTACAGAGAGACTGTGACTACAAGACCAGGTACAGAGAGAGACTGTGACTACAAGACCAGGTACAGAGAGACTGACTACAAGACCAGGTAAACAGAGAGACTGTGACTACAAGACCAGGTACAGACAGAGAGACTGTGACTACAAGACCAGGTACAGAGAGAGAGACTGTGACTACAAGACCAGGTACAGAGAGAGAGACTGTGACTACAAGACCAGGTACAGAGAGAGAGACTGTGACTACAAGACCAGGTACAGAGAGAGAGACTGTGACTACAAGACCAGGTACAGAGAGAGAGACTGTGACTACAAGACCAGGTACAGAGAGAGAGACTGTGACTACAAGACCAGGTACAGAGAGACTGTGACTACAAGACCAGGTACAGAGGGGGTCAGTATGTGTTTGAATAGATGTTATATATTTTTGATTCATTGATTGAGTTATAGCAGCCACTAATATGAATGAGACTTGCTCTGTGTGTGTGTAATTCATTATTGATTAAGACTTATTGATCTCTTTAGGACTGTGGCAGCCACTAATATGAACGAGACTAGCTCTCGTTCTCATGCCGTCTTCACCATCGTCTTCACTCAGAGACGAAGAGACCAGCTCACCAGCCTCAACACTGAGAAGGTAAACCAATCACATCTCTCCTCTCTGTTGTTGAACCAATCACATCTCTCCTCTGCTGTTAAACCAATCCCATCTCACCTCTCTGCTGTTGAACCAATCACATCTCTCCTCTCTGCTGTGAAACCTATCACATCTCACCTCTCTGCTGTTGAACCAATCACATCGCTCCTCTCTGCTGTTAAACCAATCCCATCTCTCCTCTCCGCTGTTGAACCAATCTCATCTCACCTCTCTGCTGTTGAACCGATCACATCTCTCCTCTCTGCTGTTAAACCAATCACATCTCACCTCTCTGCTGTTGAACCAATCACATCTCTCCTCTC
>JAPMUY010003884.1:17500-22500 GCA_026901105.3 Galaxias olidus
TACAGGTATATTACAGGTACAGTAGTTATTTATGTCTCCTATATAGAGAGGCTTTACTAGCAGAGATGGTAGTTATAATGTATATGCAGAGATGGTAGTTATGATGTATATATGCTGTTTATATGCCTCCTCTATAGAGAGTCTCTACTAGCAGAGAAGGTAGTTATGATGTATATATGATGTATATATGATGTATATACTATGTCTCCTTTATAGAGAGTCTCTACTAGCAGAGATGGGGGTTTCCATCAAAGAGGACGGAGGGACGCTGGGAGTGTTCTCCCCTAAGGGAGTGAGTACACACACACACACATACAATCACACACACATAATCACACGCACACACACACGCCATCACACACACACACACACACAATCACACACACACACACACACATATGCAATCACGCACAAAATGTTATGATGTTACTCGTTCTGACAGTAAATCGATCAATCTGTGTGTGTGTGTGTGTGTGTGTGTGTGTGTGTGTGTGTGTGTGTGTGTGTGTGTGTGTGTGTGTGTGTGTGTGTGTGTGTGTGTGTGTGTGTGTGTGTGTGTGTGTGTGTGTGTGTGTGTGTGTGTGTGTGTGTTGCAGACCCCTCACCTGGTGAACCTGAACGAGGATCCTCTGATGTCTGAGTGTCTCCTGTACTACATCAAAGAGGGACTGACCAGGTCACACCTTACATTACCCTAACCCCAACCTCTAACCCCTAACCCCTACTACATCAAAGAGGGACTGACCAGGTCACACCTTACATTACCCTAACCCCAACCTCTAACCCCTAACCCCTACTACATCAAAGAGGGACTGACCAGGTCACACCTTACATTACCCTAACCCTAACCTCGAACCCCTAACCCCTACTACATCAAAGAGGGACTGACCAGGTCACACCTTACATTACCCTAACCCTAACCTCTAACCCCTAACCCCTACTACATCAAAGAGGGACTGACCAGGTCACACCTTACATTACCCTAACCCTAACCTCGAACCCCTAACCCCTACTACATCAAAGAGGGACTGACCAGGTCACACCTTACATTACCCTAACCCTAACCTCGAACCCCTAACCCCTACTACATCAAAGAGGGACTGACCAGGTCACACCTTACATTACCCTAACCCTAACCTCGAACCCCTAACCCCTACTACATCAAAGAGGGACTGACCAGGTCACACCTTACATTACCCTAACCCCAACCTCTAACCCCTAACCCCTACTACATCAAAGAGGGACTGACCAGGTCACACCTTACATTACCCTAACCCCAACCTCTAACCCCTAACCCCTACTACATCAAAGAGGGACTGACCAGGTCACACCTTACATTACCCTAACCCCAACCTCTAACCCCTAACCCCTACTACATCAAAGAGGGACTGACCAGGTCACACCTTACATTACCCTAACCCTAACCTCGAACCCCTAACCCCTACTACATCAAAGAGGGACTGACCAGGTCACACACCACTTCATGTTTACATTACACCAATCGCATTACACCAATCACATTCCACAAATCACATTATACCAATCACATTACACCAATGGCATTACACCAATGGCATTACACCAATGGCATTACACCAATCACATTACACCAATCACATTACACAAATCACAATAAACCAATCGCATTACACCAATCACATTACACCAATCGCATTACACCAACCACATTACACCAATCACATTACACAAATCACAATAAACCAATCGCATTACACCAATCACATCACACCAATCACATTACACCAATCACATCACATTACACCAATCACATTACACAAATTATATTAAAACCAATGATAACCATATTAGTCATTACTGCACAAAGTTCTAGTGAAATTATATTAGGAACTTCTTTTCGGGTTAGTTTGGTTGTAATACGGTGTGTGTCTGCAGGGTGGGACCTCTTCTAGGGTTAGTTTGGTTTTAATATGGTGTGTGTCTGCAGGGTGGAACCTCTTTTAGGGTTAGTTTGGTTTTAATATGGTATGTGTCTCTGCAGGGTGGGACCTCTTCTAGGGTTAGTTTGGTTTTAATATGGTATGTGTCTGCAGGGTGGGACCTCTTTTAGGGTTAGTTTGGTTTTAATACGGTGTGTGTCTCTGCAGGGTGGGGCAACAGGATGTGGACATCAAACTGAGCGGCCAGTTCATCAAGGAGATCCACTGTGTGTTCGTCAGCGAGACCAACGATCAGGGAGAGGGTGAGGAGGGGGGAGGAGGGGGGAGAGGAAGAGGTGGGGGAAGAGGGTGAGGAGGGGAGGAGGGGGGAGTGGGTGAGGACGGGGAGAGGGGAGGGGCGGTGGGAGGAGGAAGGGAGGAGGGGGAGAGAGGGGAGGAGTGGGGGTTTTACTGCGGACTATGTACCCCTCAGTAGAGAAAGATGTGTGCGTGTGTGCGTGCGTGTGTGCGTGTGTGCGTGCGTGCGTGTGCGTGTGCGCGTGCGCGTGTGTGTGTGTGTGTGTGAGGGTGTGGTCAGTGACTTTCTCTCTCTGTCTTTTTCTCGTCTAAAAGCTTGCCAGGAAATCTGTCAGGTATCGTTCCCCCTAACAACGCTTCTGTAGGTTACCATGGTGATGTCACCTCCATTCCACACTCATGTTTCCTGTGCCCCCCCATCTCCCCGCCTCACTGAGTGTGTTAGAGACCTTCTGCCACTGCCATAGTGTGTGTGTGTGTGTGTGTGTGTGTGTGTGTGTGTGTGCTTCTCTGCTGTCTGGACTAAACGTTTAAAGCTTTCTTTTTATCTCCTGCTTCGTAGTCGTGGTTACCTTGGAGCCGTTACCGGGAGCAGAGACATATGTTAACGGGAAGCAGATCGAAGAAGCAATGGTTCTCAAACAAGGTGAGCTTAACCCTGAACACACACGCACACACACACACACACACACACACACACACACACTCACACACACACCTCACTCTCTATCTCTGTCTCCATTTGCTTGTGTGTGTGTGTGTGTTTATAATTATTTACTGTTGGACATTTCAGGAACATATGTTTTAAAACTATGGTGTAACCCTGTCGCCTAGGCAACCGCATTGTGATGGGGAAGAACCACGTGTTCCGCTTCACTCACCCAGAACAGGCCCGTCTGCAGAGGGAGCGCAGCGCCACCTTAGACCAGCAGGGGGAGGCGGCGGACTGGAACTACGCCCAGAAAGAACTGCTGGAGAAACAAGGGATAGACATCAAACTGGAGATGGAGAAAAGGTAGAGGGAGAGAGAGAGTGAGACGGAGGGAGGGAAGGAGGGAGGGAGGGAGGGGGAGGGAGGAACAGGGGATGGACATCAAACTGGAGATGGAGAAAAGGTAGAGGGAGAGAGAGAGTGAGACGGAGGGAGGGAAGGAGGGAGGGAGGGGGAGGGAGGAACAGGAGATAGACATCAAACTGGAGATGGAGTAGAGGGAGAGAGAGAGAGAGACGGAGGGAGGGAAGGAGGGAGGGAGGAACAGGGGATGGACATCAAACTGGAGATGGAGAAAAGGTAGAGGGAGAGAGAGATGGAGGGAGGGAGGGAAGGAGGGAGGGAGGGGGAGGGAGGAACAGGGGATGGACATCAAATTGGAGATGGAGAAAAGGTAGAGGGAGAGAGAGAGTGAGACGGAGGGAGGGGGAGGGAGGAACAGGAGATGGACATCAAACTGGAGATGGAGAAAAGGTAGAGGGAGGGAGGGATGAAGGGATGGGGAGAGACATCAAGGTATATTAAACAATATTCTACTAACAACAGTCTTAGAATGTGGGAGATTTCACCTGTGTCTCTCTCTCTCGCTCTCTCGCTCTCTCTCTCTCTCTCTCTCTCTCTCTCTCTGTGTGTGTGTGTGTGTGTGTGTGTGTGTGTGTGTGTGTGTGTGTGTGTGTGTGTGCAGACTGCAGGACGTGGAGACTCAGTATCGTAAAGAGAAGGAAGAAGCTGATCTACTGCTGGAGCAACAGAGACTGGTGAGACACACACACACACACACACACACACACACACACACACATGAATATGACAATGTGAACTGACTTTTGTGACCTTTAGGAGGTCACAGCAGTAAGTTAACCTTTAGGAGGTCGCAGCAGTTAGATAACCTTTAGGAGGTTACAGATGACCTTTTGGAGGTCACAGCAGTAAGCTGAACTTTAGGAGGTCACAGCAGTAACCTGACCTTGAGGAGGTCACAGCAGTAAGATAACCTTTAGGAGGTCACAGCAGTAAGATAACCTTAAGGAGGTCACAGCAGTAAGATGACCTTTAGGAGATCACAGTAAGCTGACCTTTAGGAGCTCACAGCAGTAACCTGACCTTTAGGAGGTCACAGTTGACCTTTAGGAGGTCACAGCAGTAAACTGACCTTTAGGAGGTCACAGTTGACCTTTAGGAGGTCACAGCTGACCTTTAGGAGGTCACAGTAGTAACCTGACCTTTAGGAGGTCACAGCAGTAAGCTGCCCTTTAGGAGGTCACAGTAGTAACCTGACCTTTAGGAGGTCACAGCTGTAAGCTGACCTTTAGGAGGTCACAGCTGACCTTTAGCAGTGACCGTTAGTAATATATCTGATGTGTAATGTTCACTGCCCGACTGTATGATGAAGTGAACAGCAAACCCTAAACACACCTTATTGTTGATTGAAAACTAACCTGTACATACAATGTCTGTCTTTCTCTGTGGGTGTGTGCGTGTGCGTGTGCGTGTGCGTGCGCGTGCGCGTGCGTGCGTGCGTGTGTGTGTGTGTGCATGCAGTATGCGGACTCGGACAGTGGTGATGACTCTGATAAGCGTTCCTGTGAGGAGAGCTGGAGACTGATCTCCTCCCTCAGAGACAAACTACCAGCCAACAAGGTACACACACACACACACACACACACACACACACACACACACACACACGTACACACACTCACACTCTCTCACACACACAATCCCTGTGGAGTGGTTCTGCTGTGATCTATTGTAAAGCGCTGTGGTTCTGCTTTGGTTCGCTACAGACCCAG
>JAPMUY010003884.1:25000-57500 GCA_026901105.3 Galaxias olidus
TGAAGGGCGCGTATCTGATGAGAGCGATCCGCCCAATGAGAAGCGGGTGGTGCGTCTGATGGAAGAGGATGCGTCGTTCCGGCGAGGCCGCATGCGCTGGCTGAAACAGGAGCAGACCCGCCTGCTCTCTCTGCAGCAACAGTCCATCACCAAGCGGCTCCGCCAGAACGGCCCCGTGGCCCCTAGTGGCCCCGTGGCCCCTGTGCACCTGCCTGGGACCGGTCGCTTCATCCCCCCCCAGGACTGCAAACTCAAGTTCCCCTTCAAGAGCAACCCTGCCCACCGCATGTCTTGGGGCGGGGCTAGTGCTGTGCTGCAGGGGCTGGGCCTGGGGGAGGGCGGGGAGGGGGGGGAGGTCCGCTGGGAGGACGGGGGAGACCCCTCTCCTCCTCCTCCCCCCTCCTCCCTCCCCCCTGGTCAGTCCCCACCCCTCCTGCCCCTCCCCTTCCCGGGGCCCATGCCCCAGCGCATGCGCACGCCCAGCCCAAACCGCGCCTGGCAACAGCACCAGCAGCGAAACCAGAGTAACGGTAACCAGGGGAACTTCTATCAGCAGCAGAGGCGTTACCGTCGCAACTCGCTGGACAGCTCTTCTCACCATGGCAACAACCAGACCAATGGCAATGGCGGTGGTAACCATGGTGGCGGTAACCATGGCAGTGGGAACTATGGTGGTGGAGAGGGGGGTCACCAGGGGCGACCGCGATATCGACGTGGCAACTCCCCCGGACCGGGAGGAGAGAGAGAGAGGGGGGACGACGGGAGAGGAGGTGGAGGGAGAGGTGGAGGAAGAGGGGGAGGAGGTGGTGGAGGAAGAGGAGGAGGAGGCTACAACAACCACTACCATCACCAATACCACCCACACCCCTACTACAACCCCCAGAATGCACCTATCCAGCTGCCCTTCCCGCCACCCCCTCTGTACCACAGCCTGCCGCGCTCGGGGCCTCCTCTAGGGGGCGACATGATGCTGGGGCTGGGGGCACCCGGAGGGCCGGGGGGGCCGGGGGGGATGGGGGCTCCAGGGGGCCCTCCTGGGTGGGCCTTCAACACCCCCCCTCGCATGAGAAGACAGTTCAGCGCTCCCAACCTCAAGGACAACAAGGAGACGCCTGTCTGACCTACGACCCCACCACCTCTGGGTGACCTCAGACACAGCCCTGCTGTTAAAAACGACTGCTACAGTCACCCTCACACTGAGTGACTGAGTGACTGAGTGACTGAGTGACTGAGTGACTGAGTGACTGAGCGACTGAGCGACTGAGCGACTGAGGGAGGGAGTGAATGACTGAGGGAGTGAGGGAGTGAGTATGTGTTGATCTTGCTTAACGCACAATAAATGACGAATCAGCACATTATTTGTCATTCACACACAAAGCCAAATAACGTTTAGCACACGTGTGTGTGTGTGTGTGTGTGTGTGTGTGTGTGTGTGTGTGTGTGTGTGTGTGTGTTTGCTTGCTAGCATAGGAGGTTAGGGTTTTGTAACCATAGTTTTGGGATATCTTTATGGGAAATACTTTTAGAATTGTTTTTGTTTTCATGCACAATATCTCTATCTGAATATAAGAGGATTCTGTTGGATTCTAGGTTTCAATGGTTTGTTTTTTTGTATTGAGTTCTGGAGATGACTTCCAGGAGCCTTAACCACCGTTAGCAATGATACTGAAGTTAGCTTCACCTAGCCGTTAGCTATCAACAATAGTCTGACCTGAGGTTGCTGTTAGCTTGTTAGCAGGCTGATACTGCTCAAGTTTAGCATACCCACTAGCCTAGGCTGAGCAAAGGTAGTTGGGTGTTAGCCAGTGTTTGCCTATTTGCCTTTAAGTTCATGGTTGCACCTGTTAGCACGCTATCCTGAGATAGCCTGTCACCTTAAAAGTCCATGGTAGTGCTTGCTAGCATGCTAGCTTTCTATAGCCTAGCTTGCAACGGCAGAACTCAAAGAGAACTAGTGACTGGGGTTCCCTTTATGCTGCATGGGGACAGACAGAAAGACTGATTAATGCACATCTATGCAGACTATGCACCGACGGACGGACTGACTGATGTGGCTCCAGCATGTGCAGAAAGTGAGATAGGAGGTAGAAACAGAGCAAGAGAGAGAGAGAGAGAGAGAGAGCAGGAAAGACTCAGTATGTAGTTTAATTTAAATGTCACTTTTGACTTTTGAGTAAAATATAAGCAAGTATCTTAACAGGTTGGACTGAGTTTACTAGCAAGGGAGTTCTGGGAGATGTAGGCCCAATGATTAAAGAATGAAGGGATATGTTGGCCGAATGTTTAAAGAATTATGGGAGATGCCCAATGTTTAAAAAATTATGGGAGATTAAGGCTCAATGTTTAAAGAATGATGGGGATGTAGGCTGAATGTTTAAAGTATTATGGGAGATGTAGGCCAAATGTTTAAAGACTGATGGGAGATGTAGGCTAAATTTTTAAAGAATTATGGGCGATGTAGGCTCAATATTTAAAGAATGATGGGAGATGTAGGCTCAATGTTCTTTGATTTACTAATTTATTGAACGGTGTAAGAAGTGAAGAGTGAGAAATGTTTAATGGAGATAAAGTAAAGACGGGAAGGAACAGGTTAGAGAGAAAGAGAGAGAGTTAGATTTTATGAGAAAGAAAGAGAGAGGGTTAGATTTTATGACTTTATGAAGAGAGAAAGAGTGGTCCTCATTGAGGTGCTCATCTTGGAACATGGCATAATGGATGCTGTAACATCGTATCCTGTATATTTTGAAATGTTTGATTTTATGAAGTAGGTGTGAACACTACAAGGGCAGGACGTTTAGACGCATTAGTTTTATGTGCCAGGGCATGGCGGGGGAACCCCCTTCTCCTAAGCTTACGGCTGCCCGGCACCCTTTGAACTTTGACTGCATAGACGACAGTAAGTCTGGAATGGATATGACACTACATTAGGCTCAGGGTCAACAGGTCAAAGTATGACCCCTGACCCACAGAGCCTGACCCCCGTCCGGATAGAGCCAGGGATTCTGGGAGATGACGAGTGGAGTCTCTCCACACTTTGACCTTTTTAACCTGAATATTCAACCAATGAAAGCGCTCCTACCAGCCGCATGCATGGCCACGGTAGAGAGTCACCATGACAACGACTAAATCACTGATGTGTGGAGCCGGTTGGTTACCTGAGAGGCAGGAAGGAGGAAGTGGATATTTTGTCTCTCGACCAACCACAAGACAATCGCTGCCATTTTATGGGATGGATGGGTGATTGAGTTTTCTTTTGACGATTTATTTGTTTAAATTTTAAGTTTTTTCCCCCCATTGTATTTCCAGCTGGTGTCTTCTCATTGGCTGCTGTTAGTGCACCTCCTTTCTGTGTGAGAGCACTAACCACCAGCTTTCTGCTTTATGATGTAATAAACTGCTTTGTGATCTAATATGTCATATTAATAAACCGCTTTGTGATGTCACCTGTCATATTAATAATTTGCTTTGTGAAGTCACCTGTCATATTAATAATCTGCTTTGTGAAGTCACCTATCATGTTCATAATCTATTTTGTGAAGTCACCTGTCATTAATATTCTGCTTTGTGAAGTCACCTGTCATATTAATAATCTGCTTTGTGACGTTATCAGCAATGTTAATAATCTGCCCCACTGGTCTGCCAGTGACCCCCCCCCCCCACCCCCCCATGTTGTTGAAGCTGCCTAAGGACATTCTGTTTTTTATGCTGATATTAACTGCTTGTGTGTGTTTTACCTCTGTGTGTATCGGTGGGTTTGTTTCTGAGAGAATGGGTGTAGCAAGTTTATCAAGTTATTTTATTTGAAAAACATTGACTGCCATGGTAACCAGCCTTAGTAGAACCCTCTCCTCTGGTTGGTGCTCTGTAAACTGGCCCTGCCCAGCCTTTCCCCTCACCCAATCAGAACCTCCCAATCCTAGGCCAGCTCCCTCCCTTGTAAGATGGCCTCCTGGTTCTTTTGGCTTTGATTATCTTTTTCTTTATTTCCCCAGCGGACCTGTCACTCCGCAGGCGTTGTTTGTTGTTTTAAGACATGGATGTATCTCAGGCTACAGACATCGCGCTAATAAACATGTTGAGAAGAAAATACACCCGCCTGCTTCAGTTTGTGTATGCTATAGATCTAACGATGGGAGCTTTACAAACATTAAGTTGTCACCAGATGTTAGTTCAATAGACAGTGGGACTTCTTTGTGTACATATTATAAATGGAAAACATCATTGACTACATCATTGACTAATGTGATACGTTCCCTTGAAGGCTTGCTAGACATGATGAGGCCTTTAAATAAACCTTTTGATATTGAGATGGATATTTCCAAACTAATTAAACACAGATTAATTGTCTGTAATTATTTTTATAGGGTTCAGCAGGTCTGGAAAGTCTGAAAAAGTCTATTCCAGACCTCTTAAATTTTGGCTAAAATGCAGCAAGAATTTAGTTAGGTGTAGTGTTTTTAAAGAATGTTATCCAGAAGAAAAGGTCTTGTGCTATTGTTCATGACAAGACCTCTAGAGCATGCTATGTTTTTAAACGGATTTTTAACGTTCGACAGCAAACTAGCTAATAGCTATATGGGTCGTTGTACATTTGCTCAAAACTGACTTGACGTGATGAAATATTTTGAATACGTTTTTTTGTATATACTTAATGGTTTACAGTGGTAATATCTGAAATTTTCTATACCATTGTATTATTTAAATACATTTGACTAATTTACTTAGGCTATTTTAATAAATATGTTTGGAACTTTATACTGGTTTGTTTAATTCAAATATGATATAATAAAAGAGCTAAAATAGTCTGGAAGCAGACTCGAAACTGGGTCTAGAAAAGTATTGTAAGTTCAAAAAAAGTTTTTTAGGAACCCCGGGAAATTATTCTAAGTCGTGCGGTTAATGAACGTTCAGCACATTAGGTTATGATGCGTTCAACTCCATTGGTCGATACTTAATTGTCTGATTGATTGTTGATTGGATCCCCGTGTGTGTTCCTGGATTAGTTCTCTCTTGTAGTTTCATAAACGGCCGTCCACATGTGGAAGGGAGATCGACGGCTATCAGTCGGCACTGTCACGCGAACGCTGCATTCCGCCATACCAGCAGGTGAGTACAGGGTTTGTTGGCGTGGAGAATCTGCCTTCATTTAAAGAATACCTGGAACATGAAACCCTTTCCCCCCTGTACAATTAATGGTTATTTTACAATAGTAAACCCTTATATGTAAACATTAGATCTACACTTAACTAAGTTAAATCGCTCTTGATTGTGGTGAAACTAGCTCCTGAGACATGCATGCATTTGTCCAAATGCGTAGTTTAGTTTAGTTGCCCAAAGGGAATTCTGATTTTGACGATTTTATCTATTTTGGGGAACTTGAATAAGTCTAGCCTTAGGCCCAGGTTAGCATGGATAATTCGGTATATTTAGATTTGCAGCCATTTAGTGCTGTTAAAAATAGTGATGTTTATAATTCAGATTGGCATTTTTAGTTCTGCTTACTCAACCGAACTAAGGAATGTACAATTGAGCGGTGTCTGTGGTAACCACTGGTAGGAAACCCTGATTCCCCCAACCTCTGCCTGACTTCTAACCCCCAAACCTCCACCTGCCCTGACCTCTAACCCCCCCCCCCCCCCCCCCCCCAACCTCTACCTGACCCCCACCCCCCTTACCACAGTTGCCTTAGCAAACCTCCTTCCCTGTTTAACTGTCTACGTTGTTTTCTCCTGGTAGATTGAGACGTCCAGCGCTGTGGCCCACAGCCATGCTCCCATGCAGACCAGGCCTGCTGCTCACCTCTCTGCTGTCTCTGCTGCTGCTGAGGACCCAGGCAGGGTGGGCGCTACGCACTGCTGCCACTCCTTCACCTTTTGTGGTGTTAGGGCTACATTACTGACCAGTTCAGACTATGCTGGGTTATAATAATATTGACTAGATTAGGCTGCGTACTTTCTGCTGGTTATAATATTACTGACCAGTTTAGACTGCATACCGTTTGCTGGGTTATATTCCTGACCAGTTTAGACTGCATACTACGTGTGTGAGTGTATACATGCACTAATCCATGTTTCTCCTTGGGTCCACTAGAAATGAGATGTCTAGTGTTGGTGTGTCTCCTCCCAGCTGGACGACCAATGCAGGTAGCCTTACATGACTATATTTAAATCTGATATGTGAAGTCTGCTCTAGACTAATGCAGGTAGCCTTACATATCGACATTTAAATCAAGTTATGCATGGCTATACATCTACAATATTTATATAATGAATTTGCCAAAGTAGCCTTTAGCTGCTTTTATGATACACAAAGCCGACTGGCTGGACTGCCTGTTTAGGTCTAGTCTCCAGACTAAACTGTTTGGCCTGGTTTCCTGTACAGGGATTAAGCCAAGTCCTAGACTAAAAAACATTTTGAATGGAGAATCTCCATCGACCGTGAGATTTAGTCTAGAACTAGGCTTAATCCCTGTACGGGAAACCGGGCATTTAGGTCTAATGGTCTGTACTGAAGATTTTCATACAACGCTTGTGGTGTGTCTTGCCTGCAGAATACGTCACGAGATGCGACTTCAACGATGATGTCACTCCATTCTGTAACTGGACCTCCGAGGGTCTGATTAGAACACAGAATGGACCAGGTACTGACCACCTCAACTCTAACCACATGGCCTACATATCTGTCAGCTGCTTGTCGGTTAAAGTTTGGGTCAGCTCATCACGTGACTGGTTTTAATAGCAGCTAACTGCATGTACAGGACGATTCAGCTGGGGGTGGGTTAGATCAGCTATCAGTGCATGTACAGGACTAGACAGCTGGGGGTGGTTTGTAGATCGGGGGGGGGGGGGGGTCGTCGTCCACACGGTGTCATTTAAGGAAGTGATCTGTAGAAGAAAGTGCTTCTGTAAGTGCAACACCCCTCTGCTCCAGATGGACTCTCCCACTAGGTCCTTAACACCCCCTCTCTGTGTTGCAGATGAACTCTCCCTGTCTCCGGTGGACGATTCGTCTCTGACACAGCCTGGCGTGTCCCTGCTGGCCCTCCCTGTGATGGCTGTGCCTGGAGAGTTCTGTCTGGAGTTCTGGTACCAGTCTGCGTCGGCGAACCGCTCTGCTCTCAGAGTTCTGCTGTGGACCAAGCGCGTCCACACTGCAGTGTGGTCCTCCCCGTCTATGAGCGACGCCGCCTGGTGGCAGGTGTCTGTTACTGTCAATGTCACCGACCACACCCAGGTAGGTCAGGGGTTAGTTACCACTCTACTCTGCCGCCCTGCTGGTTTGTCTGGTTCTGCTCTACTGCCCCCTGCTGTTCTGTGGTACTACTCTATTCTACTGCTCCCCCTGCTGGTGATTTTGTGATACTGCACTTTCTGTTTCAGATTGTTTTTGTGTCGCTGTCCGGTGGAGCTGTATCCTTTGACAGGGTCGGAGTCAGCAAAGGATCCTGCGGTGAGGTCCCCATTAACCATGAGGAGCCAGTGGGTTAGGGTTTAACCATGAGGAGCCAGTAGGTTAGGGTTTAACCATGAGGAGCCAGTGGGTTAGGGTTTAACCATAAGGAGCCAGTGGGTTAGGGTTTAACCTTTAACCTTAAAGAGCCAGTGGGTTGACCCTATACAGTGCCATCTGGTTTGACTGACAGTTCAGATGAAATGCATATAATATAACTCTAGAACAGATCGACATTCAGGGTTAACTGCACTAGCATTATGATGCGTGTGTGTGTATTAAAATCAAGACAACATACCCTTCGTGGTGACAGTGCCCTTACAGGTGACCGTATGTAGTGAACACTGTGCCCTTACAGGTGACCGTATGTAGTGAACACGGTGCCCTTACAGGTGACCGTATGTAGTGAACACGGTGCCCTTACAGGTGACCGTATGTAGTGAACACGGTGCCCTTACAGGTGACAGTATGTAGTGAACACGGTGCCTCTATAGGGGACAGTATGTAGTGAACACTGTGCCTCTATAGGGGACAGTATGTAGTGAACACTGTGCTTCTATAGGGGACAGTATGTAGTGAACACTGTGCCTCTATAGGGGACAGTATGTAGTGAACACTGTGCCTCTATAGGGGACAGTATGTAGTGAACACTGTGCCTCTATAGGGGACAGTATGTAGTGAACACGGTGCCTCTATAGGGGACAGTATGTAGTGAACACTGTGCCTCTATAGGGGACAGTATGTAGTGAACACTGTGCCTCTATAGGGGACAGTATGTAGTGAACACTGTGCCTCTATAGGGGACAGTATGTAGTGAACACTGTGCCTCTATAGGGGACAGTATGTAGTGAACACGGTGCCTCTATAGGGGACAGTATGTAGTGAACACGGTGCCTCTATAGGGGACAGTATGTAGTGAACACGGTGCCTCTATAGGGGACAGTATGTAGTGAACACGGTGCCCTTACAGGGGACAGTATGTAGTGAACACGGTGCCCTTACAGGGGACAGTATGTAGTGAACACGGTGCCCTTACAGGGGACAGTATGTAGTGAACACGGTGCCCTTACAGGGGACATTATGTAACCAGTCTCTGTTCCAGGGTGGTCAAGACACAGTGTCCCCTCGTCATCCTCCGTTACCGAAAAGGAGGAACCCTCTAGTCCGGGAAAAGGTGAGTCTGATAGGAGATGTCTAACAGGAAGTGAACTTAAGTTGCATTCTTATTTTTTTACTGTACCTTCACAGCGTGCCGACTGGACTGCAGTTTCCGTGAGAACCTGTGTGATTGGATTCAGATGACAATGCTTGCCTTCAGTTGGACGTTGGGTACTGACTCCGCCCCCTCTCAGCCCTCAGAGTGGGCTGCCAATCAAACTACAGGTATGATGTGGCTTCCATTAGAACTGTGGCCAGTAGGAGGGACCTTCGGATCATCCCACCAGATTACATTCATACATAAATGTCTGTGTGAGCATGCATGGTGACGTTGATGTATGGATGTGAACATTGCTTCATATGACGTAAACATGCATACTAATAAACTCTGGTTCTCATACATCGGAGTACATTTACAAAGCCTGTTTTATATCAGATGGTCACTTCCTGTTTGTGGATGCCGCTATGGTTACCCCCGGAGACAAAGCCCGCCTCCTCAGCCCTGGATGTTCTCAAACGGGTCCTCAGTGTCTCCAGTTCTGGTACAAGCTGTCTGGGCCGGGTTCAGACCTAGGGCTTCATGTGTACGTGATCCAGGACCTGCAGGCCACCGCACTCTGGGCTCAGAACCAGAACCATGGAGCTGGCTGGCAGCTGGCCCGGCTTGACTTTGCCACCGCAGAATCCTTCGAGGTGACCCTTGACCCTCAACCTTAAACTTTTACTCAGATCACCGTGGAAACTGACCCTGACCTTGTCCTTCCAGGTTGTCTTTGAGGGACAGAGGGGCTCCGGTAATGACTACGTAGCCATTGACGATGTGCAGCTGGACCGCGGCCAGTGTGTGGGTATGTAGCTACATCCTGGTTCTTATCCAGTGCCTTTGTACTTATGTGGCTACACACCCACACATCAACATGACAGACAGCTTGGGTGGGTGTGTAGCTACCTGGCTAGCGCAGACTAGACTGCTCACTCAAGGTGAGATTTAATGCAATAGAGCTATATTGTAAGCTTGTTGTAATGGAGGGGGGGGGCTGATGTCTTATTGGAAGTACTTCAATAAGCAGCATATTTCAAGTCAACTTGTAGCAAACCTTAAGTTGCTGATTGCTAGTCGTGTTTATATAAATTGGGTTGTAAGGTAATTTGCTAGCCGAATGACCATGAGTAATGCTACCTTCTCATTGTGCTGCCATTATTGGACCTGCTAATGCACGTCTTCATACAGAACTCGTCTTCCGTACGTTTTTTAAATGAACCATTTCAGTGATTAGATGCATGTTGGCTAACAAGGGCTTTGTAATGTACGTTAGCAAGCTAGCAAGAACTGAAGTTGACCTAATGTTTTCACACTATGCTCGAATGGTTTCTTAAGCTAGGTAGCTATCTGTAGTGTCAAGTTACTCTTGTGGCGTCTGACTCATTTTAATTTTTTTGTGTTCGGGAATGCCCCGCTTGTGTCAAATGCCCTGATCCAGAGAGCAGTACACCACCCTGCCCTACAACCAGGGTGACTACCCCTGTGGAGCCGTCAAAATCCCAGCCCACCATCCCAGGTAGCGTCACTGTATAGTAAATGGCAACGCTCACCCAGCGTTTTTGTTTTTGTTCTGAATTATGAAGTAAGCAAAGTGGGTCAGGCTGCAATGCATCAGGGCTGTGATCTAACTTTTTGTTTTTATGTTTCAGTGATTACAACTACAGCTGCTCCAGAACCAACCACTAATATTACAGTTACAGCTGCCCCGGAACCCACCACGACAGCCGCTCTGGAACCAACCACCAATGTTACAGTTACGGCTGCTCAGGAACCCACCTCCACGGTTGCTCCGGAACCCACCACCAATGTTACAGTTATGCCTGCCCCGGAACCCCCCACCACTACGCCTGCCCCGGAACCCACCACTACCACGGTTGCTCCGGAACCCACCACTAATGTTACAGTTACGGCTGCTCCGGAACCCACCACCACCACAGCCGCTCCAGAACCCACCACCACGGTTGCTCCAGAACTCGCCACTAATGTTACAGCTGCTCCAGAATCCACTACCACGGTTGCTCCAGAACTCACCACTAATGTTACAGCTACAGCTGCCCCGAAACCCACCACCACTACAGCTGCCCCGGAACCCACCACCTATACAACAGCTACTGCTGCTCCAGAACCCACCACCAATACAACAGCTACTGCTGCTCCAGAACCCACCACCAATACCAATGTTACAGCTACAGCTGCCCCAGAACCCACCACCACTACAGCTTCCCCGGAACCCACCACTACAGCTGCCCCAGAACCCACCACCAATACCAATGTTACAGCTACAGCTGCCCCAGAACCCACCACCACTACAGCTTCCCCGGAACCCACCACTACAGCTGCCCCGGAACCCACCACTACCACGGTTGCTCCAGAACCCACCACCAATACAACAGCCGCTCCAGAACCCACTACCAATACTAATGTTACAGTTACTGCTGCTCCGGAACCCACCACCACCACTACAGCTGCCCCGGAACCCACCACCAATACCAATGTTACAGCTACAGCTGCCCAAGAACCCACCACCAATGTTACAGTTACGCCTGCCCCGGAACCCACCACTACCACGGTTGCTCCGGAACCCGCCACTAATGTTACAGTTACGGCTGCCCCGGAACCCCCCACCACTACGCCTGCCCCGGAACCCACCACTACCACGGTTGCTCCGGAACCCACCACTAATGTTACAGTTACGGCTGCTCCGGAACCCACCACCACCACAGCCGCTCCAGAACCCACCACCACGGTTGCTCCAGAACCAACTAATGTTACAGCTACAGCTGTCCCGGAACCCACCACCACCACTACGCCTGCCCCGGAACCCACCACCAATGTTACAGTTACAGCTGCCCCGGAACCCACCACCAATGTTACAGTTACAGCTGCCCCAGAACACACCACTACAGCTTCCCCGGAACCCACCACCAATGTTACAGTTACAGCTGCCCCGGAACCCACCACCAATGTTACAGTTACAGCTGCCCCGGAACCCAATACCAATGTTACAGCTACAGCTGCCCAAGAACCCACCACCAATGTTACAGTTGCGCCTGCCCCGGAACCCACCACTACCACGGTTGCTCCGGAACCCACCACTAATGTTACAGTTACGGCCGCTCCGGAACCCACCACCACCACAGCTGCTCCGGAACCCACCACCACCACAGCTGCTCCGGAACCCACCACCACCACAGCTGCTCCGGAACCCACCACCACCACAGCTGCTCCGGAACCCACCACCACCACAGCTGCTCCGGAACCCACCACCACCACAGCTGCTCCGGAACCCACCACCACCACAGCTGCTCCGGAACCCACCACCACCACAGCTGCTCCGGAACCCACCACCACCACAGCTGCTCCGGAACCCACCACCACCACAGCTGCTCCGGAACCCACCACCACCACAGCTGCTCCGGAACCCACCACCACCACAGCTGCTCCGGAACCCACCACCACCACAGCTGCTCCGGAACCCACCACCACCACAGCTGCTCCGGAACCCACCACCACCACAGCTGCTCCGGAACCCACCACCACCACAGCTGCTCCGGAACCCACCACCACCACAGCTGCTCCGGAACCCACCACCACCACAGCTGCTCCGGAACCCACCACCACCACAGCTGCTCCGGAACCCACCACCACCACAGCTGCTCCGGAACCCACCACCACCACAGCTGCTCCGGAACCCACCACCACCACGGCTGCTCCGGAACCCACCACCACCACGGCTGCTCCGGAACCCACCACCACCACGGCTGCTCCGGAACCCACCACCACCACGGTTGCTCCGGAACCCACCACCACCACGGTTGCTCCAGAACCAACTAATGTTACAGCTACAGCTGCCCCGGAACCCACCACCACCACTACTACGCCTGCCCCGGGACCCACCACCAATACCAATGTTACAGTTACAGCTGCCCAGGAACACGCCACTACAGCTGCCCCGGAACCCACCACCAATGCCAATGTTACAGTTACAGCTGCTCCACAACCAACTACTAATGTTACAGTTACAGCTGCCCCAGAACACACCACTACAGCTGCCCAAGAACCCACCACCAATTTTACAGTTACAGCTGCCCCGGAACCCAATACCAATGTTACAGCTACAGCTGCCCAAGAACCCACCACCAATGTTACAGTTACGCCTGCCCCGGAACCCACCACTACCACGGTTGCTCCGGAACCCACCACTAATGTTGCTCCAGAACTCACCACTAATGTTACAGTTACAGCTGCTCCAGAATCCACTACCACGGTTGCTCCGGAACCCACCACTAATGTTACAGTTACAGCCGCTCTGGAACCCACCACCACCACAGCCGCTCCAGAACCCACCACCACGGTTGCTCCGGAACCCACCACTAATGTTACAGCTACAGCTGCCCCGGAACCCACCACCACTACTACGCCTGCCCCGGGACCCACCACCAATACCAATGTTGCAGTTACAGCTGCCCAGGAACACGCCACTACAGCTGCCCCGGAACCCACCACCAATGTTACAGTTACAGCTGCTCCACAACCAACTACTAATGTTACAGCTGCCCCAGAACCCACCACCAATGTTACAGTTACGGCTGCCCCGGAACCCACCACTACCACTGTTGCTCCGGAACCCACCACTAATGTTACAGTTACGGCTGCCCCGGAACCCCCCACCACTACGCCTGCCCCGGAACCCACCACTACCACGGTTGCTCCGGAACCCACCACTAATGTTACAGTTACGGCTGCTCCGGAACCCACCACCACCACAGCCGCTCCAGAACCCACCACCACGGTTACTCCAGAACTCACCACTAATGTTACAGCTACAGCTGCCCCAGAACCCACCACCACCACCACTACTACGCCTGCCCCGGAACCCACCACCAATACCGATGTTACAGTTACAGCTGCCCCAGAACACACCACTACAGCTGCCCAAGAACCCACCACCAATTTTACAGTTACAGCTGCTCCAGAACCAACTACTAATGTTACAGTTACAGCTGCCCAAGAACCCGCCACCAATTTTACAGTTACAGCTGCTCCAGAACCAACTACTAATGTTACAGCTGCCCAAGAACCCACCTCCAATTTTACAGTTACAGCTGCTCCAGACCCAACTACTAATGTTACAGCTGCTCCAGACCCAACTACTAATGTTACAGCTGCTCCAGAACCAACTACTAATGTTACAGCTGCTCCAGAACCCACCTCCAATTTTACAGTTACAGCTGCCCCAGAACCCACCACCACTACGGCTGCTCCGGAACCCACCACCACAACTGAACCTTCTACTTCAGCGCACAGTAGGTTTTCCAGAAGGATAACGTTAAGGTTCTTCTGTTATCACACACACTGACCTGACCCTTCCCCTCCTAGTGCCCTCCTGTTAAGGTGCTTCTGTTGTCATAGTGACCTGACCTTTCCTCTCCTAGTGCCCTCCTGTCATATGAACAGCCACTATGCTGCCTGTGTGTCGTCCTGCCTGCCCACCTGTAACCGCCTGCAGCCTCCGGCCGGCTGCCGCAACGAGCGGCCATGCGTTCCGGGCTGCGTGTGTGACCGTGGCTACGTGCTGAAGAGGAGCAAGTGTGTCCCTGTCGCCAGCTGCGGCTGTGTGGATCGAAACGGAGCGCTTCACGCCGTGAGTCCCTAGGAGAGCTCATGTGATCCGAGTGGCGTCGGGGTTTGATCTCGTTACCTAGATCTCTTTTTTGTCTTTTCAGTTCCATGAGCAGTGGTACACTAAGCACTGCCAGCAGAACTGTGTCTGTGAAGCGGGTTTGGGGATCATCGACTGTGACAACTACCACTGTGACCCGGACCAGGTGTGCCTCCGCTCCCCAGCGGGGCACTATCGCTGTCAGGCCACAGGTAACGCTGCTGTCAGGCCCCGCTGCTAGCGCCGTCAGCTTTCACTTTCAGTCAGTCTAGATCTGAGCTCCTCGTGTCCGGTGTGTCTGATCTCTCCTCTCCTCCTGTCCGGTGTGTGTCTGATCTCTCCTCTCCTCCTGTCCGGTGTGTGTCTGATCTCTCCTCTCCTCTGTCCGGTGTCTCCAGACTTCAGCCAGTGTTCTGTGAGCGCCCAGCCAGAGTTCTGGACCTTTGACACCATGAGACACGAGTTTGACGTACGAGACTCCTCCTACATCCTGGTCCAAACCAGGGACCTTCCGGAGACCCTCCAGTCAGTCTACATAGAGGTCGTCAGCAAGGAGGTCACGCAAGAGGAAGAAGAGGAAGAAGACTATGATGATGACGAGGAGATTAATGAAGAGGAAGAAGGGTCAGATGACCTTGACGACAACGTCGCGCTGCTGGACCCGGACATGCGTCAGGACCGGGAAATGATGCAACATGTCCAACAGAAGATCCAATGGGTGAAGGGTGGGTGGGGGGTGGGCGTGTCTAACCGCATTGTGGAGCTGAAAGTCATAGTCTACAACTACACCGTGGAGTTCAAGAGGCACAGAAAGCTGCTGGTCAGTGTCCCAATACCACTTCCTGTCTTTGAGGGTACCACATGGCTGTGTTCAGAATCGCATACGATGTACCAAGTGTGTGTGTTTGCAGTATGTAACTGTTTGGGTCACATGTTGCAGTTGAGTATACTAACAATTCACAAAGATTTGCTTAAAGTAGGTAACAGTTTCCATTTACAGTTTGTATTTAAATATTATATGCTTGCTAGAGGGTTGCTATGGTGATTTAAATTGTACTGCTGTGTTTAATTGAGGCCTGCTGTTATAGTATTTAAGGAGACGATTCAAAACACTGCCTCAATTTCTAACTCCTACATACTGGTATAATGACTTAAACCGGAATCTAGAATACTATTTTACAAATATTTGCTTATGTTTTTAGGATATTCAACTAACATGTGACAAACCCTGGCTTTTTAAAATTGTCTAAGCTAGAAGTAAGTTGCAGAATTGTGTTTTGGGACAAAGTGTTGTCTAGATACATCTAGTAACCTCTTGTGTACTCAACATTTCCCCAATTTGAGAGATCCGGGAAATTTATTTCAATAAAATTTTTGGCCAAATGTGGTACATTAGGTATGCGTTTTCTAACAGTGAATTGAGGCTGGAGTAGTGTCTACATGCAGACCAGCCTCAGGTCTCACAGCTGGACTACATTAAACAGGGATGTCCAGCTGTCAGAACTGAACCCAGGGATGCTGCACAGCTCTGTACTCCTGGGTAATGTAGTTTCTCTGTCTAGCTGAACGGCAAAAGGACTCGTACCCCTGTGACTCGCGCCGGCTGTCTGAAGATCCGCCGGCGTTTCCCCAGAATCTACCTCACAACGGACTTCGGCCTCTCAGTGGAGTACGAGGGAGACCGCAGAGCAGGTTAGGGTCTGTCTGTAGTGACTCCTCTCTCTAGGTTGGGGGTTAGGGTCTGTCTGTAGTGACTCCTCTCTCTAGGTTGGGGGTTGGGGTCTGTCTGTAGTGACTCCTCTCTCTAGGTTGGGGGTTGGGGTCTGTCTGTAGTGACTCCTCTCTCTAGGTTGGGGGTTGGGGTCTGTCTGTAGTGACTCCTCTCTCTAGGTTGGGGGTTGGGGTCTGTCTTTAGTGACTCCTCTCTAGGTTGGGGGTTAGGGTCTGTCTGTAGTGACTCCTCTCTCTAGGTTGGGGGTTAGGGTCTGTCTGTAGTAACTCTCTCTAGGTTGGGGGTTAGGGTCTGTCTGTAGTGACTCCTCTCCTCCTCCCTGCAGAGGTCGTCTTGCCTCACACCTACAGGAAGAAGGTGGGCGGTCTGTGTGGAAACTTTGACGGCAGAAGGAAGAACGACCTGATGAAACCTAACGGCGTTGAGACAACATCGCTGGCCGACTTCGGACAGAGCTGGAAGGTCACGCAGGTTTAAGGTTCAAAAGGTCGTGCAGGATTCCCCTTGTAAGGTCAGTCCTTTTTGTTTAATTTTATTATAGATTCGCTGAGGTGTTGGTGCTATTTGATTAGATTCACTGAGGATTTTGTTTTGTGTTTATTTCCAGGTGATCGGCTACCAGCGGGGGAAGCTGTTTTTACTAGCTGTTTATTTTTTGGAGCTATTCATGTGATATTCTGAATAAAGGGTTACCACCATCAGATTTGTGTTGTGTCCTCCTACGGGGCTGTGTAGTGGGATCAGGTGTTTAAGATCCTCCTGGTTCTGGAGTGCTAGATTTAATCATTTCTAACAGGTTTAGAAATACACCTGCACCACATTTTAAACATGTTTTGTAGAAAAACAATCAATGACTATGGAAAGTGTCAAAGCAATGTGTTTCATACTGAAACATCTCTTATCAGAATGAATATGGTGTCAAGTGATCTTCAGGGTTTTCTTCCATTAGTGGGGACTAGAGTTTCCATTGTAGCAACCTCCGCTCTGTGATAAGGCTAGAAGTGTGGAGGGGAGCGCAACAGCCCGTTCGTAATTAGCGGGATGTTCAGTTATGGAGGGAACGTCCAAACCGGTATGTAAAGTGAAGAAACCCCCAGGTAGGGGTGCATTTATTGAACAGTACAAATGACCTGGGGAAGAGCAGCACTAACAGATTGTCAAATCAAAGAAACCAAAACTACGGACCTTAACCTGCCTACAAACACTCTACAACTGCCGAACTGAACTACAACAAAAAGGGGTGACAACTGGTCATTCCTAAACTAGTGTGCATAGACGGCAAGTTACCTAGGTGATGCGATGTAAACCCACGGGTATCTTACCTAGCTCTTCGTGACAGAATGGGCAAAATTAAACAGTACGAGTACTGGCTACAATGGTAGGGATCAAAATAACCATTGTACAGCATACATCAACAGCAAAACGGAATGAACAAAGACTGTACAGGGCCGGCTAAGCGAAAACCAAACCAAAACTATATTTAATAGACAAACAAACGGGATAACCTTAACAAACGAGAGCGAGTAACTAAGGAATACAGACTGCAGAAACGAATGCCTGAATTTCTCACCCTCCCGGACAGAATACTGGCGGGAAGGTTTTTGATAAGACGGACCGTTCCATGATTGGTCCGTCCACGGTGACAGCTGATGGGGGATTAAGGGGGAGGGAACCAATGGGGAACGGGCGGCAGATCTGAATGCAGGGAATAGCGAAGGGAAGACAAGTCAGCACTCGTACACAATATGGACACCAACTTTTGGAGGACGTAACACTTGCTATGGAAATTTAGGTTCATCAAACACTCAGAGCTGAAAGGCAGTCGGGCTACATTAGAATCACATTTACGTTAGTACACGTGATTTTTCTAAACTGATAATGCAACGTGCTGCTGGTGATGCTGATAAGCATATGTACACACATAAATGTGTTTATGGTTCCTCTTTCCAGACAAACTATATGGTCGTTCCTCACAGTCACTTCCTCTCTATAGTAAACATGACCAACACTCCGCTCTACCTGCTAGTGTGTGAGTATTTTAAGATATATTAAAAATGAACTCATGTCTCTACTGTGTGAGTACTTTAAGATAAATTAAAATGAACTCATGTCTCTACTGTGAATACTTTTTTAAGATATATTAAAATGAACTCATGCCTCTACTGTGAGTACTTTAAGATAAATTAAAATGAACTCATGTCTGTGAGTACTTTATTGAGAGATATTAAAATGAAAAACTCATGTCTCTATTGCTTGAGGGGCTTTGTTCTTTGGTACTAAAATGTGGGGTCAGAGGTCAGTTGTTTGAATGACATTTGACATTCTGATCACTTACTGTTCTCTACCCCACTCGCCCTCCTTTTCTACCCCCCCCACCCCCTCTCACTGTCTTCTCCTCTCTATCCCCCTCTCTCTGTCCTTTCCTCTTTTAACCCATCTCTCCCTCCTCTCCTCTGTTTCAGGCTGTGTTTAAATGGCCACCCCATCTCTCTCTCTCTCCTATGTTTCAGGCAGTGTTTAAATGGCCACCCCATCTCTCTCTCTCCTCTATTTCAGGCTGTGTTTAAATGGCCACCCCATCTCTCTCTCCTCTCCTCTGTTTCAGGCTGTGTTTAAATAGCCACCCTATCTCTTTCTCTCCTCTGTTTCAGGATGTGTTTAAATGGCCACCCCATCTCTCCCTCCTCTCCTCTGTTTCAGGCTGTGTTTAAATGGCCACCCCATCTATCCTCTCCTCTGTTTCAGGCAGTGTTTAAATGGCCACCCCATCTATCCTCTCCTCTGTTTCAGGTTGTGTTTAAATAGCCACCCTATTTCTCTCTCCTCTCTCCTGTTTCAGGCTGTGTTTAAATGGCCACCCCATCTCTCCTCTGTTTCAGGCTGTTTAAATAGCCACCCTATCTCTCTCTCCTGTTTCAGGCTTTTTTATGTGGCCACTCCATCTCTCCTCTCCTCTGTTTCAGGCTGTGTTTTGGGGACCACTCAATCTCTCTCATGTGGGGTAGGCGTGGCTGTGCTCCTGGAGAATCCTGTCCTTCCTGTGACGGAGGGAGAGGCTGTGACTGAGATGTTTGGTCAAAGATGGTTGAGAAATCTATTTTTTCCCAAATGACTTCTACAAAGATGGCTCCCTCATCAGGACTGAGTCTACAGGAGAGATGACCATCCCTGCAGTGTCCAAGTCTGATGAAGGCCTCTACAAGTGTCACCACTCTGACCTGGGAGAATCACCAAAGAGCTGGCTGGCAGTGAGAGGTGAGGAGGTCATCATTACTAACACAACAGTTACGATGTATTCATATTTAATAACTCTGACCGGGGAGAATCACCAGAGAGCTGGCTGGCAATGAGAGGTGAGGAGGTCATCATTACTAACACAACAGTTAAGATGTATTCATATTTAATAACTCTGACCGGGGAGAATCACCAGAGAGCAAGCTGGCATTGAGAGGTGAGACATAATTCATCATGTTTAAACGTTTTTGTTTTTTGATGTTGGAAATATAAGTATAGCAATAGTGTAATCTACGTATGGGATAGTGTGTCTCACCTCTGTTTCCATCTCAATCAAACGTATCGGATATGACATCATTATTCCTGGGGTTCGGTTGAAAATATACAGCGACCAATAAGAATTCATTTGATAAACCGTAGATATCTATTTTTATTATTTATCACCCATTTGTACATTTACTCATTTTGAAAAGAAAACACTAGAATCTCATGGGAATGTAATTATAGTCTTAAACAACAGCCTTCATGTTTCAATTATTTCAGTAATAATCATATAATCACTTCTGCTTGTCTCTTTCACTCTCTTCCAACCTCAGCTCCACCTCCAACCTCACCTCCACCTCCAACCTCAGCTCCACCTCCAACCTCACCTCCACCTCCAACCTCAGTTCCACCTCCAACCTCACCTCCACCTCCAACCTCAGCTCCACCTCCAACCTCACCTCCACCTCCAACCTCAGCTCCACCTCCAACCTCACCTCCACCTCCAACCTCAGCTCCACCTCCAACCTCACCTCCACCTCCAACCTCAGCTCCACCTCCAACCTCACCTCCACCTCCAACCTCAGCTCCATCTCCAACCTCACCTCCACCTCCAACCTCAGCTCCACCTCCAACCTCACCTCCACCTCCAACCTCAGCTCCATCTCCAACCTCACCTCCACCTCCAACCTCAGCTCCACCTCCAACCTCACCTCCACCTCCAACCTCAGCTCCACCTCCAACCTCACCTCCACCTCCAACCTCAGCTCCACCTCCAACCTCACCTCCACCTCCAACCTCACCTCCACCTCCAACCTCAGCTCCACCTCCAACCTCAGCTCCACCTCCAACCTCAGCTCCACCTCCAACCTCACCTCCACCTCCAACCTCAGCTCCACCTCCAACCTCACCTCCACCTCCAACCTCAGCTCCACCTCCAACCTCACCTCCACCTCCAACCTCATCTCCTCCTCCAGCTCCCATCATGTCTCTGTCCAGACTGATCTGTCATCTAGTGGTGGCTTCTCCCTACCTGCTGACCACCGTCATCCTGGGGGTCAAATACCACCGCAGGGGTCAAGGTGAGAAACTGGCACACATACATACGGATCTACCAAGACTATGACTGTTTTACATTTAAACAGATATGACAGCAATTCACCTCCAGAAACAGAATAGTCTAGAACTTTGCAAACTGACCACTGTGTGATTATCTATCGTTTCCAAAGCAACCCCCGCCCAGTCTGATCCCGTCTCCATGGTGATGACCCAGCCAGGCAGAGACCAGGGGTTAAATGAAGAGTATGACATCATCTATGATGTCACCACGGAGCATGACTTCTGAGCTGAGCTGACTGCAAACCCTAACCCTGTACACACACTCTCTCTCTCTCTTTCTCTCTCTCTCTCTCTCTCTCTCTCTCTCTCTCTCTCTCTCTCTCTCTCTCTCTTAATTCAAATGAGCTTCATTGGCATGGTAAAGTATACATTTACATTGCCCAAGCATAACAACACATATGACAGATGTGAGGTTAGGAAATGGACTTCTGTCTCTATTTCGTTTAAGTGGCACTCCTGGCATATCCTTTCTTCTCTTGGGAGCCAGGATTGGCTCCTTCTACCTATTTCTATGGCCAAGCTATGTTCACTTAGTCTCTCTCTCCCCCTCTATCTCTTTCTATTTCTCTCTCCCTCTCTCTCTCTAGCTCTCCAACCCAAACCCAGTGGGTTAGCTCTCTCTAGCTGTCTGTTTAATCCTGTTTCTTACAATGTTTTTTTATTCAATTGTGTAGTTGGATAACTGGAAAGTTTGCAGTACATCTAAGCTGTTCTTTTAAAAGACAGGCTGCTCTGATCGACTACAGAACATACAAATAACAAACCCTCCATGCACGCCTGCTGTGGGCTGTTATTCTAGTCACATCACCAAGCCTCCAAATGGGTTGTGTGTGTGTGTGTGTGTGTGTGTGTGTGTGTGTGGGGGGGGGGGGGGGGGGGGGGGGTTGAGTGAGATTTGATGTGACAATGCATTCACTTGATAAGCCGGTCTGAAAACAGGAAGTACACAGACCTAAGGAACTCGTCTGTCTAATGATAACGCTCTGTTAATAACTACATACTATCTCTGTCACACACACACACACACACACACACACACACACACACACACACACACACACACACACACACACACACACACACTGTCTCTCTCTCACTCTGTTAATAACTATATACTATCTCTCTAACACACACACACACTGTCTCTCTCTCTTTCTCTGTTAATAACTACACACTATCTCTGACACACACTCACACACACTTTCTCTCTCTCTCTCTCTCTCTCTCTCTCTCTCTCTGTGTCTCTCTCTCTCTCAAAGTTTGTTCCTGGTGTCCTCTCAGTCTCAGAGTCTCCTCTCAGGATGAACATATAGAAAGTCCAGGTGAGACTTGGCGAAATGCTCTTCGTCCTCCTCTTCTTCCCCTTCCTGCTTCATGGCGGGCTCTGTGCTGTGGCGGTTTGTCATGGAGACCGGGACAAGGACCACCGACCTCGTCTGAACTGCACCGCAGCCAGCTTCACCGACGTACCGCCCGGAACCGACCCAACCACCAAGGTACTACCTCCTGATAGGCTGATACCACACAGGTACTACCTCCTGATAGGCTTATACCACACAGGTCTGTTTCTGATAGGCTAATACCACACAGGTCTCATTCTGAGAGACTGATGCCACACAGGTCTGTTTCTGATAGGCTGATACCACACAGGTCTGTTTCTGATAGGCTGATACCACACAGGTCTGTTTATGATAGACTGATGCCACACAGGTCTGTTTCTGATAGGCTGATACCACACAGGTCTGTTTCTGATAGGCTGATACCACACAGGTTTTATTCTGATAGGCTGATACCACGTAGGTCTGTTTCTGATAGGCTGTTAACCACACAGGTATGTTTCTGATAGGCTAATACCACGTAGATCTGTTTCTGATAGGCTGATACCACACAGGTCTCATTCTGATAGGCTGATACCACAAAGGTCTCACTCAATCTGATAGGCTGATACCACACAGGTCTCATTCTGATAGGCTGCTAACGACACAGGTCTCATTCTGATAGGCTCCTATCATCCACCCCCCAGAGTGTTCTGGTGAGATTTTATATGATCCAGTGTTCTGGTGAGGTTCCATATGATCCACTGTTCTTGTGAGGTTTGTATGATCCAGTGTTCTGTTGAGGTTACAATTGATCCAGTGTTCTGGTGAGGTTTCATATGATCCAGTCTGTTCTGGTGAGGTTTCATATGATCCAGTGTTCTGGGTTCTGATGGGGTTCTGATGAGGTTCTGTTGTTTTCAGGTTCTCCTGTTCCCTCAGAACCAGTTTTCCTCTCTGTCCTGGTCGTCGTACGTCTCTTTCCCAGAACTTTATGAACTGGACCTGTCTCACAATAAGGTACTGTCGCTGAGCAGTACACTGATCTCTCTCTCTCTCTCTCTCTCTCTCTCTCTCTCTCTCCTGGGTTTAGGTTTCTGTATTAATGATCTCTCTCTTCTGGGTTTACATTTTACAAAAGTAAAGGCCAGTTCAGACCAGTGATTCGCGACGCAACTGGATGCAACTCGCAAAAGAATCCCTAACATCTGATTATATCCTCTAAACCTGAGTGGTTCACATCAAAGCAACAAGCACAGACACAAATGACCGTTTCCATAATAAAGGCACAGCCCACTACAGTTAGCTAACGTTCACAAAAACAATTTCATAATTTTACTTCCCTATTAGTATGAGCTAGTGCATGACAATTTAGCTGCGATTGGAACCGTAGCTACCATATGTTGCCGAGTATATCATTCTAATAAACAATAGCTTATTTAAATAATGACAAATCCAACCTTTGCATGTAAACGTACAAACGAATAATGCCTTGTTGACATAAATCTGGCGCAAAACTTCCTAGCGTTCTAAAACTGCACTTGCCAAGCCAAATCTTTGAGACGACATGCAACTATTTGTTCACACCGCTGCAGCTTTGGTCTGCGACGTTCTAAAACCGTTTTGTTGTGTCGCAAATCTATGGTCTGAACTGGCCTTAAGTCTACGTGACTGACTGATTCATTGACCGGATTGATTTAACTGACTGACTGACTGACTGTCTGTGGTTCCGTACTGTAGGTACCAGAGGTCCCCCCCAGCGCGGTCCCGGTGCTGCCCACCCTCAAAGTGCTGCGTCTGGGTTGGAACAGGCTGAGCTCCCTGAAGGCTGACTCTCTGGGAGCCTGTCCAGAACTCAGTGAGCTGTACCTCCAGAACAACCTCATCACCGCCCTCACCGACCTCAGCTTCTCTGGCCTCGGCAAGCTGGAGGTAGGAGAGACAAGCACTCGCACTGTGATGTTCACACCACACACACGCACACACACACACACACACACACACACACACACACAGTACCATGTGCACACTACACACAAACAGACACACACACACACACACACAGACAGACACAGTACCATGTGCACACTACACACACACACACACACACACACACACACACAGTACCATTTGCACACTACACACACACACACACACACACACGCACACACTAAGAAGCACCCATATTTATGGCTGTCTTGTGTTGTAGATTCTGGACCTGTCGTCCAATCGTATCCAAGTCCTACCCCCTCTGATGCTGAAGCCCCTCCCAGCCATCGAGACTCTGTTGATCGAGAACAACAAGGTACAGAACGCTCTCCTCCTCTCCTCTGTTCATTTCTCCTCCTCTTTTCTCCTTTCTCCTCCTCTCCTCTTTTCTCCTTTCTCCTCCTCTCCTCTTTTCTCCTTTCTCCTCCTCTCCTCTGTTCATTTCTCCTCCTCTCCTCTTTTCTCCTTTCTCCTCCTCTCCTCTTTTCTCCATTCTCCTCCTCTTTTCTCCTTTCTCCTCCTCGCCTCTGTTCATTTCTCCTCCTCTCCCCCTGTAGGTTCTAGTGATGCCAGACGGCTGGTTCTCCACCAAACCGGAGGTTCCTTATCTCTACCTGTCGGAGAACCCGTGGGTTTGCACGTGCTCACTGGACTATCTGCGTCAGCACCTGGATGACTATGGGTAACTATGGGAACTTCTAGGATTATCATGGGTAACTATCGGAGCTACTAGGATTACTGGGTAACTATCGGAGCTACTAGGATTACTATGGGTAACTATCGGAGCTACTAGGATTACTATGGGTAACTATCGGAGCTACTAGGATTACTATGGGTATCTATGGGAACTACTAGGATTACTATGGGTAACGATGGGAACTACTAGGATTACTATAGGTAACTATGGGAACTACTAGGATTACTAGGGGTAACTATGGGAACTACTAGGATTACTATGGGTAACTATGGAGCTAATAGGATTACAATGGGTAACTATGGGAACTACTGGGAATACTATGGGTAACTATGGGAACTACTAGGATTACTATGGGTTACTTGTGGGCATGTCTCCAGGTATGACATGGGCGTGTCTCTCCAGGTGTAACGTGGGCGTGTCTCTCCAGGTATAATATGGGCGTGTTTTATCCAGGTGTAACGTGGGCGTGTCTCTCCAGGTATAATATGGGCGTGTTTTATCCAGGTGAAACGTGGGCGTGTCTCTCCAGGTATAATATGGGCGTGTTTTATCCAGGTGTAACGTGGGCGTGTCTCTCCAAGTATAATATGGGCGTGTTTTATCCAGGTGTAACGTGGGCGTGTCTCTCCAGGTATAATATGGGCGTGTTTTATCCAGGTGTAACGTGGGCGTGTCTCTCCAGGTATAATATGGGCGTGTTTTATCCAGGTGAAACGTGGGCGTGTCTCTCCAGGTATAATATGGGCGTGTTTTATCCAGGTGTAACGTGGGCGTGTCTCTCCAGGTATAACGTGTACGTGCGAGACGGCCCCGTCATCGTCAGTGACGACCAGAGCGTGCGCTGTGACTCCCCGGCCCGTCTGCGGGGCAGAGCGGTGGTGGAGCTGGAGCAGGAGGACTTCTGCACCCCTAACAAGGAAGGACCTCCTGGGGACTCTGGACCGGAACCACCACCCACCTCTCCAATTACTGCTTACCATACTACCCCCACTACTAAGTCTACTCCTACTACTACCCCTAGTCCTACTACTACTACTACTACTACTACCCCTAGTCCTACTACCCCTATTCCTACTACTATTACTACTACTACTGCTACCCCTAGTCCTACTACCCCTAGTCCTACTACTATTACTACTACTACTGCTACCCCTAGTCCTACTACCTCTAGTCCTACTACTACTACTACTACCCCTAGTCCTACTACCACTACTACTACTACTACCCCTAGTCCTACTACTACTACTACCACCGTAACTAGCCCGACTCCCTCCCCCAGCCTGCCGCTTCTTGACTACGGGACCAGCCATTTTACTACGGCAACCACAACCACCAAAGGAGCGATGACTCCGCTGACCCTCCCCGTAACCTTGGACTTCCTGGAGCGGTCGGGGGGTCGGGGGAGCAGGGGACTGTTCTGCTGCTGGCTGTTTGCTAGCTCTCTGCTGCTGTGTGTGCTGTCGGCGGTGTGTGTGTGTGTGACCTCCTCCTGGCTGCTCCGCGCACACTGCAGGGTGTGTCTCCCTCTGAGGGGGAGGGCGGGCGGGCAGGGGGGGTGCCTCCCTCTTAGGGGGAGGGAGGGGGGGCAGGGGGGAGGAGGGCTGTGTCTCCCTTTGAGTGGGAGGGAGGGGGGGCAAGGGGGAGGAGGGGGGTGTCTCCCTCTGAGGGGGAGAGAGGGTGGGGTCCGCCTGCTGAACTTCAACTACAGAAAGAGCAGGGGGGAGGAGAGGGGGGTTAAGCAGGTGTCACTGCCTCTGGAGGGGGGCGAAGGGGTGAGGGCCCTCTATCGCTCTGTTCTCTTCATCTCCAAGGAGAAAGAAGAGAGAGAGGGATGGAGAGGAGGAGAGAGACACACCAAGAGGGAAGAGGAGAGAGAGAATGAAAGACCGCTCATCATGTTAGAGTCAGGGCTGTCAATCAGAAACAGGATGGAAGAAATAGGAAGGAGGGGAGGGGAGGAGGAAGGGGGAGAGATAGAGAGGAGGGGAGGAGGGGAGGCGGGGGGAGAGATAGAGAGAGAGGGGAGGGGTGTACAGGAAGACTCTGTATCGTGTGTTTAGCAGGCAGGAAGAGATAGAGGGATGGAGAGAGACAGAGGAGAGCTGGGAGACCGGAGAGGAGGGAAAGAGAGGGGGAGGAGCGATGGGAGGGGATTCTAAGAAGCGCTACAGTCTGGTTCTGCGGGAGGAGAGCGGGGAGAGCAGGAAGAGGGGGGAGGGAGGGGCGGTAGAGTGGGTTGTAGGCGGGTGGGAGGTGGAGGGGGGAGAGAAGAGGGAGGAGAGAGGGGGAGACTGGTGGTCCCTTTTACCCAGCATGCCGTGGGCCACAATCCCCACACCCCAGATGGGCACACCTTAGTGATGTCATCAACGTGGGTCAGCTATAAGTCCACAATAGTACACTTACTTTCTTATCGGACTCAGTAGAATATTACAACACCTTGTAATAGATTATTATGACAACATATTGGTTTTAATGGACTCAGGAGAACATTGTACCACCTTGTTATAGTTAATAAATTATAAATGTATAATTATTTATATTTATAAAGTATTAATATCTTAACACTCGTGTATATGACATGTAACCAATGTTTCATTCACTTCTTATCCCTCAGAACCTCAATCCCGGCGATGGGATCAAAAATGCATGTTGTCTTTAAAAAATCGGCTAAATTACAACATTTATCATACCCAGAAACTTTAAGAACAGCCGTTCTCGTCGGACTCTAGACTTTCACAATGCCCACAAACCGATTATGTGCACAGAACGCTTCCGTCGCAAAAACACCCAGAAATGGCTTGGGGTTCAGAGGGTTAATTAATATTTATATCAGTTTAATATTGGGACTATAGTCTCTACAGTCTTCATGTGAGTGAACACATTGAGATCCTTTCATTCTGCCTTCACATTCACTCATCTTTGAAGGGGTCATATTATGCTCATTTTCATGTTCCTACCTTTATTTAGGAGTTCTACTAGAATAGGTTTACGCGCTTTAATGTTTAAAAACAACTGCCTGGGTCTGCAGCACCTCTATTCACCCTCTGTCTGAAACACTTTAACTTTTCAGACCTTTTGCATGCACAAAAAGCTACATAACATACTAAAGGAAAGGGAAAAACCCCAAAACCATAATAGGGCTCCTTTAAATGGAAACAAGCTCCCGTCTATGTAAACCTGCAAAACATGATGAATGATTTTTTTTATCCGTGTCACTTATAGTCTTCAAATGTTTAGCAAAGTGCTAAACACAGACGTACATTATTCATTAAATAAAAGATTTGCTGTGGTGTGCAAACCTGATCTGTGATATGTGTTTTCGAATTTCATCACCAATAACCATGGACAGTCATTCCCAACACAGACCAAAACAAATTTAATGACATCTGCTCATTTCAATACAAATCTTTAACAGCAGGAACATACTGAGAACCAAACCGCAGCCAAACTGTGTAAGTGTAGTGTGTGTGTTCAGTGAGAGGAGTATTGGGGCAGCTTGTTGCCGAGGATAACTTGTCGTTCCACGCCACTCTCACAAATGGCCGCCAGTCTGACCACGCCCCCACTGGACCCGTCACGCTCCATCGCCAAGGACAACGCTGAGAGAGAGAGAGAGAGAGAGAGAGCAGGTAGATGAGACAATGTTGATGTTAAATATTATTATGGGAGTTCTAGTTTGGGGTTAAGGGATAGGGTCAATCTACAGTCCCTGGGTCAGTCACTGCTCCTTGGTTAGGGTTCAGAGGTCAGAGGTTACCTTTAGCGGTGAGCTCCAGGCACTGGGCCTTGGTCATTCCCGGTTGGTAGTTTGAGTCCATGAAGCCATAGACGTAGGTGCTTCCAGAACCCCCGACAGACACTGGCTGTCGGACCAGCATCCCCCCCACTGGGACCGTGTACACCTAGGGGGCACAGTTCAAAGGTTAGTGTACACAGAGGTGGCGGGTCATGTGAATAGTGCTGCCATTCCAACATCCCTATCACGCTCACAAAGCATTCTGGATGTTAGCTGATATTTAAACAGTGACTCCTGCTGCTCTCCATCTTATCAACTATGGTCATTTAAATAGTAGTTTTATTTCAATAGTTTAGTAATACCTGCTTTTCAAACCTTTTTTCTTATCAAATATTTAATTAGTGTTTTTTTTTATATGTAATACTTTAATAGTTGAATGTTAATACGTAATACTTTAATAGTTGAATGTTAATATGTAATATTGTAATAGTTGAGTGATACCTGTCCCCCGCGCCTCTTGTCCCATCCAGCCACAATGATCCCGGCAGTAAGCTCCTCCCTGTACCTATAGCAGCTGCCTCGGAACAGATTGGCAGCCGTCTGGACCAATGGGGGCTCATCCAGCTCGATACTGCACGGAGAGACAGAGAGACATTATTAAATAAAAAAGAGAGAAAGAGATTATTAAATATGTAGTTTGAAGGCAGAGGCATATGTACTCGGGGGGTTGTGTGTGTGTATGTGTGTGTGTGTGTGTGTGTGACCTGTGGAATCCCAGCTGGTAGGTCACGACGTCAGCGATGGCCTGTGTGTCGGCTGCAGAACCGGACCTGAGAATTAAAACACAACAAACCTTTGCTGGGGAAGTAGCATAGACCTACATTACTAGACCAGCACCAGTAGCAACACTGCTGTAGAGCTGGAATACTAGAACAGCACCTGTAGCAACACTGCTGTAGAGCTGGAATACTAGACTAGCACCTGTAGCAACACTGCTGTAGAGCTGGAATACTAGACCAGCACCTGTAGCAACACTGCTGTAGAGCTGGAATACTAGACCAGCACCTGTAGCAACACTGCTGTAGAGCTGGAATACTAGACCAGCACCAGTACCAACACTGCTGTAGAGCTGTAATACTAGACCAGCACCAGCACTACTGTAGAGCTGGAATACTAGACCAGCACCTGTAATAACACTGCTGTAGAGCTGGGCTGATGAATTGTCTATTAGATGAGCTCTAACCTGCAGCAGAAGATGCGGTCGTGGATGGGAGTCAGCTTGTCCGTCACTCTGTTGGCGATGTAGGCTCTACGGAAACAACGCAGGGGTTAGCATAGTATGTACCAGGCTTTGGTCACTGACACCTCTCTTCTCTGTACTCAAACACCTTCTTTAACCAACTCTTACCCGGTGGTGGTGCGCGAGTCGGCCCCGATCACCACCCCTCCATTGTACTCCACGGCCATAATAGTGGTCTGGGTGATGAACGGATGACGAAGAAAGAGAGAGAAGAACATAAAAGTTTAACTGCTGCTTGTGAACGTTTCCAAACAGTGTAAATTACTTTTACATGCATCCTGCAACTAGTACTGCACTGTAGCAAATTGTCACCGCTTTTGACTGATACTGGATAGCATTAGCATTGCTAGATGGCTATTCACTAAGCTAGCTACCTAGCTAACTATCAATTATTGTTGTTTGGATAACTTTATTTTTCTTTAAAAGCACGTTAGTGGCAAGATTACTCATTTAAACCTCAGTTAAAGTTAACAGATAAGATATGCATTAATATTCGTTAAAGTGTTTAGAAAATGTAGTAAGCGTCGCATTGAGCCGTTATGCCGTTAGCACATGAACTTCCGATAAGTGCTGTATCATTGCAGTGCACCTTATGAGCCCTAACTTTTTACAGATCAATTCGATTGGAACCGATTTTAGACCGTAGTTAGTCGGTACCCTAACAAGCCACTTACCCCGGTGCTGACTTCCTTTGAGGTCCAGTCTGGCACCATTTCAGTGCAAGAACCGAACTGCTCAGAGTAATGCATCGCTGTTGTCGCCGCCATGTTTCTCAATATTTTACCGTAAGTCTCTTGAATACAATTTGAAGATCACTGCTGACTACTCGTCCATGTATTAGTACGTATTCACTTTACGTAAGAGGCGAAGTCCCAGCTTTTTACGTAAACATCTCTTTTGATTACCGCGCGGCCGCCTATCGTGTTTTTGTTATTATTATTTACCTTACGTTTACCATAATAATGAAATAGATATTTTTTCGTACTATAAACACCCATAAACATAATTTACACTCTAGAAGCTAAAGAGAGCCAATTAAATTGCGGAGACTCTCGTGACAGGCAGCACAATGGGCATCTATGTTGGGGTCCTCAAGCGTCAAACAAGAAAAAAAAGGTAAACAAAATATTCATTTGAATGACAGTTCTATTTAGTTTTATAGTAATTACAGGCCTGCATTGAGACTGTTAGATATCTGGCATAGTTGAATACAGTTTGTGGATACATTCACTTTAATTTAAGACTAAAAAATTGCCACAAAACTCGCGATATTGTTAGAAAGAGTTGACAGTAACGTTAACGTTGAGTCCGAAGCTTAACTTCATAAATTAGGATGCCCCTCCGAAATTAATCTGGAGCTCGTAACTCTGATAATTATGCCAGATGCCTATACGAGGTACCAAAGTCTGTGCGTGTCCGTTTGTTTATCGGTATTCTCATGATAACTGACAAGTCTGTACCAAAATATGTGTCCGTTTGTCTATCTGTATAAGTGTATTCTCATGAGTTTTGGAGAGAGTAATACCACCTCATATTATAGACTACAGTCTTAATCTAATTATGTGTGTTTTTGCAGATGACGGTCCATAACCTTTACATATTCGACCGTAACGGCACGTGTCTGCACTATGCAGAATGGAACAGGAAGAAACAAGCTGGCATCTCCAAGGATGAGGTGAACTTCCGTTTTACTTGCTCTATATCTCCCCTAGCATCATGTCAAGACGTTTTACACCTACGTGACGGTCTACAACGTGAATATGAATTACGAATATGTATGAGCAGTCTTGACTTGTATAGGCAGCCATCACTTAATTGTTAAATTTAGAGAGCTTGTCTGTGTGGAGGCATTTTAAATCTGTCCATTTCTGTCTCTCTCTCTCTCTCTCTCTCTCTCTCTCTCTCTCTCTCTCTCTCTCTCTCTCTCTTTTATTTCTGTCTTTTTCTCCAGGAGTATAAGTTGATGTATGGGATGCTGTTCTCAATACGATCATTTGTCAGTAAGATGGCTCCTCTTGATATGTATCCTTTATTCATCAAGCTGCTGTGTGCATGTGTGCGTGTGTGCGTGTGCGTGTGTGTGTGTGTGTGTGTGTGTGTGCGTGTGTGCGTGCGTGCGTGCGTGCGTGTGTGCGTGCGTGCGTGGTGCTTTGTATGGGCAACAGTTGTTGTTTGTTTGGACAAGTGTTTGTTCCTCTGCATGCGTACATTTGTGCATTTCTGTGTGTTGCTATTGCGTGTGTGTGTTTTTCCCCGTGTTCTTCTTAACGGCGCCCCCTACAGGAAGGATGGCTTCCTGACCTTCCAGACCAGCAGGTATAAGCTGCACTACTACGAGACTCCCAGTGGCATCAAGATCATCATGAACACTGACCTGTCTGTCCCCAACGCCAGAGACACCCTGCACCTCATCTACAGCACGGTACACACACACACACACACACACACACACACACACACACCCTGCATCTCAGCGCTACAGCACGGTACACACACACACACACACACACACCTACAGCACGGTACACACACACACACACACACCCTGCATCTCATCAACAGCACGGTACACACACACACACACACACACACACACACACACACACCCTGCATCTCATCTACAGCACGGTACACACACACACACACACACACACACACCTACAGCACGGTACACACACACACACACACACACACACACACACACCCTGCATCTCATCTACAGCACGGTACACACACACACACACACACACACACACCCTGCATCTCATCTACAGCACGGTACACACACACACACACACACA
>JAPMUY010003884.1:75000-92500 GCA_026901105.3 Galaxias olidus
TTAAGTCTGTAGATCAATAAACTTAGTTACTCTAACAGCAGTGTGTGTGTGTGTGTGTGTGTGTGTGTGTGTGTGTGTGTGTGCGCAGGGCTATGCCTGGCTGAAGGAACGCCTTTTTAGTGACGACGGAAAGAAACAGCTGGCTAAGATCAGAGAGCTCCACCTGCTGGCTGAGAGACTGAACTGCACCCCGGCACAGCTGGCCATCGGTAGGTCCATCTGGAACCACGGTAACAGCACAGCTGGCCAGGTGTACCTGTAACCGTGGTAACAGCTAAGCTGGCCGTCGGTGTGTCCGCCTGTAACCATGGTAACAGGGGCTAGGGTATCGTGTAACGTGTTCTAATGTGTTCTCCTCCACACCAGCCTGGTGCCTGCGGAGTGAAGGGGTTAGCTCCGTGCTGCTGGGAGTCTCCAACACTGAACAGCTACAGGAAAACCTGGGCTCTATCAGGGTACCTGTCTGTCTGGCTGTGTGCTTGTCTGTCTGTCTGGACGCCTGTCTGTCTGGGCACCTGTCTGGCTGGACGCCTGTCTGTCTGTCTGGACGCCTGTTTGTCTGTCTGGGTACCTGTCTGTCTGGACACCTGTGTCGTCTGTCTGTCTGTCTGTCTGGATGCCTGTCTGTCTGTCTGGGTACCTGTCTGGCTGGACGCCTGTCTGTCTGTCTGGACGCCTGTCTGTCTGTCTGGGTACCTGTCTGTCTGGACACCTGTGTGTCTGTATGGACGCCTGTGTGTCTGTCTGGACACCTGTGTGTCTGTCTGGACGCCTGTGTGTCTGTCTGGACGCCTGTCTGTCTGGACACCTGTGTGTCTGTCTGGACGCCTGTCTGTCTGGACACCTGTGTGTCTGTCTGGACGCCTGTCTGTCTGGACACCTGTGTGTCTATCAGGGTGTCTGTCTGTCCGGGCGTCTGTCTGTCTGTCTGGACGCCTGTGTGTCTATCAGGGTACCTGTCTGTCTGGACGCCTGTCTGTCTGTCTATGTACCTGTCTGGACACCTGTGTGTGTGTGTATGTGTATGTGTGTGTATAGGGAGGCGAGAGGTGCATGTTTGTGTGTGTGTGTGTGGGGGGGGGGTGCTTGTATGTGATATGTGTGTGTGTGTGTGTGTGTGTGCTGGATGGGTGGTGTGTGTGCATGTGTGTGTGTGTGTGTGCATGTGTGTGGTGTGTGTGTGTATGTGTGTGGTGTGTGTGTGCGGTGTGTGTGGTGTATGTGTGTGGTGTGTGCATGTGTGTGTGTGTGTGTGTGTGTGTGTGTGTGTGTGTGTGTGTGCGTGTGTATGTGTGTGTGTGTGTGTGTGTGCGCGTAATTTTCTGCCCCATGACTTCAGCTTTGCTCTATCTCTCTTCTCTATCTCTACTCTTGTCATCCCTCTCTTCTCCATCTCTCCTCTCCTCCGTTCCATCCCTCTCTTATCTGTCTCTCCTCCCTGTCTCCTCTTCATCCCCCTCTTCTCTTTGTCTCAGGTGCTGTCTCTACTCAGTCCTCCCATTGTGGCCGAGATGGACATGTTGCTAGGCAACAAACCTCGCAACGCCAAGAAGGAGTGTCACAACTGAGACTCCTCCCTTTAACTGTCAGAAAGAACAGAACAGTTAGTAACAGAAACACTGAGACTCCTACCTTTAACTGTCAGAAAGAACAGAACAATTAGTAACAGAAACACTGAGACTCCTACTGAACTTTACTCACATCAGAATGAGCTACAACCCTGAACTATACCCACTCAGAATGAGCTACAACCCTGAACTTTACTCACATCAGAATGAACTACAACCTTAAACTATACTCACATCAGAATGAACTACAACCCCCACCTATACTCACATCAGAAAGGACTACAATCCTGAACTATAGTCACATCAGAATGGACTACAACCCTCAACTATACTCACATCAGAATGGACTACAACCCTGAACTATACTCACATCAGAATGGACGACAATCCTGAACTATAATCACATCAGAATGAACTACAACCCCCAACTATACTCACATCAGAATGGACTACAACCCTGAACTATACTCACATCAGAATGGACGACAATCCTGAACTATAATCACATCAGAATGAACTACAACCCCCAACTATACTCACATCAGAATGAACTACAACCCTGAACTATACTCACATCAGAATGAACTACAACCCTGAACTATACTCACATCAGAATGAACTACAACCCTCAACTATACTCACACCAGAATGGACTACAACCCTGAACTATACTCACATCAGAATGGACGACAATCCTGAACTATAATCACATCAGAATGGACTACAACCCAGAACTATACACACATCAGAATGGACTTCAATCCCCACCAATCCTTACCTGTTGATGTGTTGTAACCCTGAGGAGCATGCAATGCATCTGATGTCCTCATGGTGGAGCCTGTGTTCCTGTTCTACTGTTGCCATGACAGAACTCGAGATGACTGTGTTGGCCCAGACCTTCGTGTAGATTCAGCATCAGTGATGCATGCATGAACAATATGTGTAGTTATTGCCATCCTTACACAGAGTAGCTTTGGCTATTACTGTAATTATTTAGCTAACATTAGCCGACATAAAGACTTTGATTATTGATAACTAGACATTAACGTAGATGTTTAGCTTACGTTAGCCAACGTAGGGACTCTGACTATTAATTACTAGACATTAATGTAGATGTTTAGCTAACGTTAGCCAACGTAGGGACTCTGACTAATGATAATTAGACATTAACGTAGATGTTTAGCTAACGTTAGCCAACGTAGGGGCTTAGAGACTAATGATGAATAGCCATTAACGTAAATATTTAGCTGAAGTTTAGCTAGGCAGACTGTGTGTTCTCTACACTGACCTGTAGACAGATTATGTGTTCCGTCCCTAAACTATATTTGTGTCTATTGTAGCTCTATGTAGAGTTATTTGTATATAATGATAACTATATCTTTCTGTATAATCTACTGTGATTGCCTGCTGTATGCCTGTGTGTATAATATATATATATATATATATATATATATATATATATATTGTGCTTGCCTGCTGTATGTCTGTGTAGGTATATTAATCTACTCTGCGTCCCTGCTGTATGCCTGTATATATATATATATATATATATATATTAATCTACTCTGCATCCCTGCTGTGTGCGTATATATATATGTATATATACTGTATTTACAGTAAATTAATCTACTCTGCTTCTCTGCTGAATGTCTGTATATATATATATGTATATACAGTACTGTGCAAATGTTTTAGGCAGGTGTGAAGTCTTCAAAGTTAGAAAAAATATATATATAGAAATATAAAATGTTAATTGTTTATTTTTTTTATCAATACATAAAATACAAAGTGAGGGAAAAGCAAATCTGTATCAAATCAACATTTGGTGTGACCACCCTTTGGCTTCAAAACAGCATCCCGTGCCTAAAACGTATGCACAGTACTGTATATATATATGTATATATATATATGTATAAATCTAAAGTCCCTCAGCTTTCCTCGGTACATTGGAGTAATATACTAATATACACACTATATATACTATATATACACTTTAGAAGATCCTTATTCTGAAACTATACTCTGACTGTGACTCCAATAATGTTACACAGATAGACAGACTTACATCATACCATCCTTATTCTGAAACTATACTTTTTCAATCTCCCATTCCTTATTTCTCTAAATAAACAGTGACCTCATCGCTCTGCTGTCCTCCATCCATTCCTTAAGCCTAAACACACACACACGCACGCACGCACGCACACACACACACACACAGAGGCAGATAAACATGTTTATTGGTCCACACCACCTTCTCCATCATTGTATTCAAAAATATAATCAACTTCATATACATCCAGATCAGAATTAAGACTTCATTTTGACACTAACACCCATTTATATACATAAGACTGTGTGGTGTGACTGTGTGTGTGTGTGTGTGTGTGTGTGTGTGTGTGTGTGTGTGTGTGTGTGTGTGTGTGAGAGAGACTGTGTGACAGTGTGTGTGTGTGTGACAGTGTGTGTGTGTGTGTGTCATGGTCCTCGTGTACGTCGTCTTGGTCCTTAGTCATGTGATACAGGCGGAGAGAACGGGAGGCTTTGATTGGCCCGTCTGTCTCTGTCATTGTCCACAGCTTTTGGTCTCCTGGCGACTCAGTGGTTACCGTAGAAACGCCATAGTGAGAAGACCTGGGAGACAGAGGGGTAAACGCCATCACACACGCACACGGCCTTACCATTCAATATGTACACACACACACACACACACACACACACACATGGCCTTACCATTCAATATGTACACACACACACACACACACACACACAGGTGGCCTTACCATTCAATATGTACACACACGCACGCACACACACACACACACGGCCTTACCATTCAATATGTACACACACACACACACACACACACACACACACAAACACAGGTGGCCTTACCATTCAATATGTACACACACGCACGCACACACACACACACACACACACACACACACACACACACACAGGTGGCCTTACCCAGTATGTAGGCACAGACCAGTTTGTGGTTGACTGTGACGTGAGCGTAGCTAGGAACCATAGAGCTGGGCTCAGAGTGAAGGGGGAACATTAAGACTGCGACACACACCACCCCCAGCACCACGCACACTGCAAACTGGGACGGGCTCTGCATCGCTGTGGAGGAAACACAGAGAGACAGGGTCTACTTGTGTAAAAGTATAGGGGAACACAGAGACAGGGTCTACCTGTGTAAGTCTGTATGGAAGCACATAGACAGGGTCTACCTGTGGATGAGGATAGGGGAACACAGAGAGACAGGGTCTACCTGTGGATGAGGATAGGGGAACAGACACTAACACCACTTCAGATGTCTAAACAGTGATTGTTTGGGATTCAACATTTTTTCCTACAAAAATGGTGTTGGTAGATAGACAATATTGGCTTTACACTTACAGTGAATATAAATTGACCTGTGTCCAGGTATCTAAGGTGTGTCTTACCTAAGTATGCAGGTATCGAAGTTGTGTCTTACCTGTGTCCAGGTATCTAAGGTGCATCTTACCTGAGTATGCACTTATCTGCAGAAAGCCCGGTTGCGTCTGGATCCGGTTCCGGTTCTGCGGAGAAGGAGTTCTGGAAGGGAGTGGGGGGCTGTTCTCCTCCCTTCCCCCTTCCTCTCCTGCCTTCAGCTCCGCCCAAACCTCCCGACTCCCTCGTTGACCTCCCCCACTCACTTCCAGCCGGAAGCAGTCCCTCCTACCACAGTGACGCGGGGACACTTCCTGGTGACGCACCACCCTGAGGAAGTGATGTCACAGGAAACAGCCAGTCAGTAGGAAGTACAGGGGGCCATTCATATGAGATAAAGACTTGTGGAGTTTGGAGCGTACAAACCATATTTTACAAACTTTTCATGAAATAATATTTTAATTTTAAGTGCACTCAGCTCATCTTGTAGGCGTAAATGTGGCTTACATATCTAAATCGCTTAACAATTACTGGCCCACACAGGTTTGTTCATATGTTTGTACCTTCGTGTTTGTCCTAGTGTGTGGTTTCTGTTAGAATAATGTGCGTGTGTGTGTATGTGTGTGTTTTGGTGTGTGTGTTTTTGTATACGTGTGTGTATATGTGCGTGTGTATATATGTGTGTGTGTATATGTGTGTGTGTATATGTGTGTGTAAACGTATGTGTGTGAGTACTCACAGGTCGACACAGGACTTGGCCCTGATGCTGCCCTCTGCTTCCACCACTCTGTAGAGGGAGGGGGCCGTACACAACACTATCAGAGAGAGAGAGAGAGAGAGATGTAGTATATTAACTCACTCTTAAAGGAGAGGTTGAAGCTGGAGGATATTAACTCACTCTTAAAGGAGAGGTTGAAGCTGTAGTATATTAACTCACTCTTAAAGGAGAGGTTGATGCTGTATGGAGATATTAACTCACTCTTAAAGGAGAGGTTGAAGCTGTAGGGGGATATTAACTCACTCTTAAAGGAGAGATTGAAGCTGTAGGGGGATATTAACTCACTCTTAAAGGAGAGGTTAAAGCTGTAGGGGGGTATTAACTCTTAAAGGAGAGGTTGAAGCTGTAGAGTGATATTAACTCACTCTTAAAGGAGAGATTGAAGCTGTAGGGGGATATTAAGTCACTCTTAAAGGAGAGGTTGAAGCTGTAGGGGGACATTAACTCACTCTTAAAGGAGAGGTTGAAGCTGTACGGGGACATTAACTCACTCTTAAAGGAGAGGTTGAAGCTGTAGTATATTAACTCACTCTTAAAGGAGAAGTTGAAGCTGTAGGGGGATATTAACTCAGTCTTAAAGGAGAGGTTGAAGCTGTAGGGGGATATTAACTCACTCTTAAAGGAGAGGTTGAAGCTGTAGGGGGACATTAACTCACTCTTAAAGGAGAGGTTGTAGCTGTAGATGGATATTAACTCACTCTTAAAGGAGAGATTGAAGCTGTAGGGGGATATTAACTCACTCTTAAAGGACAGGTTGAAGCTGTAGGGGTTGTAGAGCGTGAGGACTCTTCGGTGTGAGCTCCTCTGGGCGGCATAGAACACCAGTTCTGTGGGGAAGAGGAAGACCGGCAGAGAAGAGGGGGGGGACGTCTCCCCCGTCTCCTTCCTCTCCTTCCTCTCCCTCCGGCGTCTCCCCTCAGCCCCAGACCGGCCAGAGCCGTCGCTGTCCTGCCTTTTTATTGGCTGTCCCTGCATGATGTCCCGCCCCTAGCCATGCTCTGAGAGATGTGACTGGTGTCAGGGTCAGCTGTCACAATGGCGACATCTGGTGGACAGAAGTGCACATTACAGAACGGAGGTAGACAACGGCAAGCTGCAACATTCAGATAAGGTTTTAGATCAATTAAAGAAATAGTTACATATTTATTATGTTTTACTTTTTTGATACGAACAGCCCTCATATAATGTATGTTTGGGTTTTTCGTAATTATTTAATTATGCATTAGAAAATTCTAAGAGCTGATTTGTTTAATTTAATCTTCAAGGTTTGTAGGCTTATTTTGTTTTTTGGGACTCATCTAACCAATCAAATATCCTTACATTCAAAGGGTTAGTATGTAGCATGAAGCTAAAAGGTCTGTATGAAGGATATGGTCACACCTGAAAACAGCTGGTAAACAAATTATTTGGACATCCCTAGGAGAGGTAAAACGTTGCAAGTACTATTCATTTGAAAACAAAACAGCCAGAAAAGTGAGGTAATTTCAGTACAATACAGGAAACAGCATATGCTATGTCCAGGTTACGTAACCCTAACCCTAAATCCACTACAGACACTAGACTCATTGATCAACCACAGAGAGGAGAGGATAGTGGATTATCAGTCTGAGCTCTAGATATGATGCCAACAGACCGTTCCAAGGGTCGGTACCGTTTGACACCTAGCATTCTAACTCCACGCATGGCGGGTTCAATGGCCATATTTAAATCACTAATTAATTTAACATTCTTAATTACATCTATGTGACATCACTTTGACCACATAGTCTGGACTCCTGCTGCACCCTCTAAATACAAGTAAGAATCCCTGGAATCAACACGAAATGATAATATAACAATAAATAAATAAATAGTTTATTAGGACAGTTTATTAGGCCATGGTTCTCAGCAGGAAACCGATGGATTGTCTACTCCAGGTAGGGAATGAGTCTTTACCCCAAGTGAAGGAGTTCAAGTATCTTGGGGTCTTGTTCTCGAGTGAGGGTAAAATGGAACGAGAGATGGGCCGGAGAATTGGAGCAGCGGGTGCGGTGTTGCAGTCGCTCTATCGCACCGTTGTGACGAAGAGAGAGCTGAGCCAGAAGGAAAAGCTCTCAATCTACCGGTCTATCTTCGTTCCTACTCTCACCTATGGTCATGAAGGGTGGGTCATGACCGAAAGAACGAGATCGCGGATACAAGCGGCGGAAATGAGTTTCCTCCGAAGGGTGGCTGGCATCTCCCTTAGGGATAGGGTGAGAAGTTCAGCCATTCGTGAGGGACTCTGAGTAGAGCCGCTGCTTCTTTGCGTAGAAAGGAGCCAGTTGAGGTGGTTCGGGCATCTAGTAAGGATGCCACCTGGCCGCCTCCCTAGGGAGGTGTTCCAGGCACGTCCAGCTGGGCGGAGGCCGCGGGGCAGACCTAGGACCAGGTGGAGGGATTATATCTCCACACTGGCCTGGGAACGCCTTGGAATCCCCCAGTCAGAGCTGGTTAATGTGGCCCGGGAAAGGGAAGTTTGGGATGCCCTGCTTGAACTGCTACCTCCGCGACCCGACCCCGGACAAAGCGGATGACGATGATGATGATGATGATGATGATTAGGACAGAAAGGCAGGCGAGTGCTCTTTTAGAGTAAGGTAAGAGTTTTACAGTAATTTTGGACTAGTAATGCATTACTATTCCCATAGCCATTCTGTTAAATGCCACAAATATTGTTAGTGAAATATAATAAGTTGATGTAACAGTAAAAACATGCCCAGAACGTAACGGTAACATTTACACGGTGTTAGATAGTTAGTTGCTAGTATGCAGCTAGTAAGGTTAGTAGTAGCGCTCTCTCTTGGCATCCAACCAACACTACGTCTGCCAAACCCAGTACTTCGCTCACAGCTAAAACATCCGCTGTTTAAGGTTTGTGCTATCTTAAAAACATCACTGAATAAACAATGCTAGTGTGGTTATTTGTTAATTATTTTCTCCCAATCTCACCTCTTTCCTCTGCGCCTCGATTGCAGTTGACAGGTCCCGCCCTTGAGGAAATTAAACCAACAGAAAACGAGAACAATTGAATTATATCGGTTTAATTGGCCAATTCTCCTGTCCATCATTTCTACACCGCTGTTCCGTGTTTACGTTTTGACAGCAACTCCGCACTGCCCTTTCTGCGCCATGATTCGACGGGCAGTGTAGGCGTCACGACCAAAGAAAGACTGACCCGCCTAGCCTCGCGATAGCATACAGAACATATAGCGCCAAACGTTTAAATAAATATACCATCCATCCATCATGGTATCCGAAGAAACTCGGATCAGAACATTTATCTGTCAACGCTTACGTGATAGTCCCGATCTAAGCAAGCTGACTATATCCATTCTCAGGGGAGAGTATCTGTCTCACGTCGACCAGGAAGCGCTAAGTCCTGCGGGGAGACAACTGATGAAGAGAGTGGTGGAGGAAGAGTTGCTTAAAATGCAGGTAACGTCATGCAAATCATATTAGCATTGCAAAGCGATTCGTATAAGTTAACTTCCTTCTTGTTTGCAAACATTAACTACAATCCTTCCAGGCACGGCGTAAAAATAGTATCGTAAAATCTTAGTTTGTGATGAATTTTTAAACTGTTGGTGCTGAAAAAAGTTATTTAGCTAAACAATACTGTTGACAAATTGGTTGGAGGATAAAAAAATCCAAGCGCCTGCTATCGGTATTGAAATTAATTACAATCTTACATTATTTCTACAACTACAATTCATAGACCCGTTTCCTGTGATTGAGAAAATGTCCGCTACTCACTCCAATCCGCTACTCACTCCAATAGGCCAGAGATGCCATCTACAATTTGACATGACCAAAAATATGTTGGTAATGCATGTAGACGCGCCGTGTATCACACGTTTATAATGCGTCATTGTTTTAAACCTAGCCGTAGCATCTATGTCTCAGCAGAGCTAACAAGAATGTAACACACGTTTATAATGTCATTGTTTTGAACCTAACCGTAGCATCTGTGTCTCAGCAGAGCTAACAAGAATGTAACACGTTTATAATGCGTCATTGTTTTGAACCTAACCGTAGCATCTGTGTCTCAGCAGAGCTAACAAGAATGTAACACACGTTTGTAATGTCATTGTTTTGAACCTAACCGTAGCATCTGTGTCTCAGCAGAGCTAACAAGAATGTTACACACGTTTATAATGTCATTGTTTTGAACCTAACCGTAGCATCTGTGTCTCAGCAGAGCTAACAAGAATGTAACACACGTTTATAATGCGTCGTTTCGCTCTACTCCTCAGGACACTGACAGCGACTCTGTGGAGTTGGTAGCCAGGACAACTAGCTGCAGTAACAAACGCAACAGAGAGGAAGAGAAGGAGGAGATGAAGAGTGAGTTGGGCTCCAAAGCAAAGAGGCCTCGCCCTCCATCTAACACACCGGAGGAGGAGGAGGAGGAGGAGAAAGTGATGAAGAGAGATGCCGACTCCAAATCAAAGAGGCCACACCCTCTGTCAAACACACCGGAGGAGGAAAGCAATGAAGACGACGACGATGATGAGGAGGAGGAGGAGGAGGAGGAGGCAGCAGCGAGAGTCTCCATTAGGGCAGAGGAAGGACAGAACGATAAGGTTCTAACAAGTTCTGATTCCGATGACCTCAACGGCCACCAAACCAGGAAGAGAACAGGAGGCACCAACAAACCTAAAGAGAAGAAGATAGAAAACACAAGCGGCAGACGCAAGACGAGGAAGAAGAAGTCCAGACAAAGCGCAGGAGACCAGAAGGACTCAGAGAGTGACGAAGAGGAGGCCATTCAACAACACGACCGTGACGAGTCCTCATCAGAAGACCAAAGTACAGCACCAACGAAGAAGGGGATCATGGATCACTCCGATTCCGATGAGGAAAATAAGAAACCGAAGAAAACGTCAACGAACAAACGCCAATCATCCCAAAAGGAAGAGAGTGAGACTGAAGAGAGCGATGAGTGTTCAGACGAAGAGATCAAAGTCCTCCGGGTGAAGAAGATGTATGAGAAGAGTAACAACTTAGCCGAGGAAGACTCAGACTCTTCATCACTGCCCTCGCTGGATGACGAGCCGCAGAGTACAACAGACAAACCAACGCCTGAACAGGAGAAGAAGAAGAAGAAGAAGGACATGGGAGGGAGAAGAGAAGAAGGTAAGGAGGAGGAGAATAAGGCCGTTGTCCGGCTGAAGCGCTACGTCGCCCTCTGTGGTGTCAGGAGGAACTACAAGAAGCTCTTTGAGGGCTGCCGCTCCGTACGGTCAAAGATAGCCGTCCTGAAGAAGGAGCTGGAGGATCTGGGAGTGGAAGGTGGGTGTGGCATCGTTAAACCTCTCTCCTCGTTTCAAAACCACGGCTTTTAAGAGTCAGGTTGGGGGGGGCCGCACTGTCCAAACTGGCCATGACCCCGCCGTCAACAACTACTATGATAATTTTTTTTATTATTATTATTATTTTTGTGGGGGGGGGGGCTTCACGTGTTTGCGTCACAGTGCTGCATTGAGAAGTGTAATGTTGTTGTTGTTGTTGTTGTTGTTGTTGTTGTTGTTGTTGTGCAGGCCAGCCGTCCATAGAGAAGTGTAAACGAGCTCGTCTGAGGAGAGAGGAAGCCCAGGAGCTGGCTGACCTGGATATGAGTAACATCATCAACACCGGGGGGCGCCCTACACGCCGCTCTGCCTCCGCCTCCGCCTGGCAGCGCCCGGGGAGTAAAGCCAGCGCCCCCTCGGTCTCAGACAGCGAGGAGGAGCCCAGCAGGGGGCGACGGAGAGCCACAGACTGGAGCAACCTGCATGGGATCATCAGTGACGACGGAGACAGCAGCACGTGATCCCACACACACACACATAAATACACACGCACGCACACACACTTATATACACACGCACACACCCAACCAAAGTCCCCTACACTCCGCTTCCCCCCACACACACACACACACACACCAAACCCGCCTATGCACACACAAACAACCCCGCCGCCCCCACACCCACACCCCCCTACACACATACACACACACACACACACAAACACACACTGCCTGCTTCATACCTGTATGGTGAGAACTCTGTTGAGGTTTCTCTACCATGTCTGACTGGATTGAAACTATGAAGACAAAAAGATCATCTCTGAATGGAACTCTTTCACTTCAAACAGGGCTGGGTGAATGTTACATCAGAGCCAGGCATTCTTGTGCGTGTGGTAGTGTTCTCTGGTTGTTGTGTAAAGTTTCCATTTTATTGAGTTCTGTCCCTTGGTAATTGTGATTTATTACTTGTATGCTGTAAATATATTTTTATTATAAATCTATAATGACAATTCTATCCCTAACCAGAGCTGGTGAGGGAGGAGGTTTGGTGTCCAATCGTTTGTCAGTGTGTATGTTTCGTTAACAATGTAAAACTTTAACAAATGACAAAACATTTAAATAAAAAGGTTTCAATAAAATGTGTTAAGTTCTTGATAAAAAAAAAACATTTCTAAAGCCATTTGTCTGAAAAATGTGTTTCTACTGGTTTCCAGATGGTTTGTGGCCAATGCATCACGCCTGCGTGGCCCGGGCAACCCACATTTTAAACTGTCTATTTAGAAAATACCTCTTGCAGGCAAAACAAGCGCTTCTCTTCTGGCAGCCGACTCTGCGTACTCGTTCGTGACGCAAAACGGCGCGTCCTGATTGGCCTATCAGTTCCCTATTTCTCATTACGTGCGCGCCACCGTGTGTCACCTTGCCCCGTCGCTGTGGAGTTAGCTCAACTAAGCTCCATCAGAATCCAGCGTCGGAGGAAACTGTCCGGTTTGAATCAACAGAAACGGATAGGCACCGGCTGACATTTAGTCAGACGGTAACATGGCGGACACAAAGCCCAAGACCTCACCCAAGGCTATCAAGTTCTTGTTCGGTGGTCTGGCCGGGTGAGTAGCTAGCTGTCAGCGGGCCGCTCGTAGCGGTCATAGACTCTTCTTAGCCCGGGTAGAGGAAGCCTTAGCTAGCGGTGTTGGGTTACCTACAGAGTCGGTGTGTCGATTGACAGCCTCTTGGACGAGAGATCGATCGTTAGCTCGTATGGAAGTGTAGCTGTGCTGTGTGTGCGCTTTAGAAACGTGACTAGAACAACATGCATCCATTTGTTTGTTATCATGCGTGTGCATCGATCTCTCCGTGTTCCCCTTTCGTCCCTTCACCTCCAGTTACAGATGTGTACGGGGCGCAGCGCGCACTGGTTTTTCGACCAATACGCAGTTAAATCGGACCTAACTAACGGTAGCTAGGAAACTAGCGCTAGCCACATTTCTATATTGTGAACAGCCGTGTATCAATCTGTTGTTCATGGAGGATCTGTCTAACTGAATGGCCATATTGGCCTGTCTGTCACTCCTAGTCATGCGCTATACGCACCCGGTTCCTTACCTCATCCGAAATGTCACGACCCCACATCTTAACCGGGTGGTTAGCGTGAGACCTGCCTAGCTACCGAGCAGACCAGTGTATCGCTGTGGTTATGCTATAGAGTGTTTTAAGTAAACCTAATCCTGCACACACACAGAACATGTCGGATAATCCACCATTACACACACACACAGTCCTTTTTGCATGGGAATGAGTGAGTGTAGTTAACTTCAGTGTGTCAAACTACCACATGTTGCACTAGCACAAACGCTCTCCTCTCCCTCTCTCTATCTCTCTCTCTCTCTCACACACACACACTATCTCTCACTATCTCTCCACTCACTATCTCCTCTCTCTCTACTGTCTCCACTCTATTTCTACTCTCTTTCTCTCTCTCTCTCTCTCTTTCTCTGTTTCTCTCTCTCTCTCTCTCTATCTATCTCTCCACTCTCTTTCTCTCCACTCTTTCTCTCTCTCCTCTCTCTTTCTCTCCTCTCTATCTCTCCATCTCTCTGCTTACTTTGTTCCATGTCTTATAAATATGGTGTCCACCTGTTTGTGTGTGTGTTCCAGTGTCTTAGGGGTTCTGTTCCTGTGTGTGTGTGTGTGTGTGTGTGTGTGTTCCAGTGTCTTAGTGGTTCTGTTCCTGTGTGTGTGTTCCAGTGTCTTAGTGGTTCTGTTCCTGTGGGTGTGTGTTCCAGTGTCTTAGTGGTTCTGTTCCTGTGTGTGTGTTCCAGTGTCTTAGTGGTTCTGTTCCTGTGTGTGTGTTCCAGTGTCTTAGTGGTTCTGTTCCTGTGTGTGTGTTCCAGTGTCTTAGTGGTTCTGTTCCTGTGTGTGTGTTCCAGTGTCTTAGTGGTTCTGTTCCTGTGTGTGTGTTCCAGTGTCTTAGTGGTTCTGTTCCTGTGTGTGTGTGTTCCAGTGTCTTAGTGGTTCTGTTCCTGTGTGTGTGTTCCAGTGTCTTAGTGGTTCTGTTCCTGTGTGTGTTCCAGTGTCTTAGTGGTTCTGTTCCTGTGTCTTAGTGGTTCTGTTCCTGTGTGTGTGTGTTCCAGTGTCTTAGTGGTTCTGTTCCTGTGTGTGTGTGTTCCAGTGTCTTAGTGGTTCTGTTCCTGTGTGTGTGTTCCAGTGTCTTAGTGGTTCTGTTCCTGTGGGTGTGTGTTCCAGTGTCTTAGTGGTTCTGTTCCTGTGTGTGTGTTCCAGTGTCTTAGTGGTTCTGTTCCTGTGTGTGTGTTCCAGTGTCTTAGTGGTTCTGTTCCTGTGTGTGTTCCAGTGTCTTAGTGGTTCTGTTCCTGTGTGTGTTCCAGTGTCTTAGTGGTTCTGTTCCTGTGTGTGTTCCAGTGTCTTAGTGGTTCTGTTCCTGTGTGTGTGTTCCAGTGTCTTAGTGGTTCTGTTCCTGTGTGTGTGTTCCAGTGTCTTAGTGGTTCTGTTCCTGTGTGTGTGTGTTCCAGTGTCTTAGTGGTTCTGTTCCTGTGTGTGTGTGTTCCAGTGTCTTAGTGGTTCTGTTCCTGTGTGTGTGTGTTCCAGTGTCTTAGTGGTTCTGTTCCTGTGTGTGTGTGTTCCAGTGTCTTAGTGGTTCTGTTCCTGTGGGTGTGTGTTCCAGTGTCTTAGTGGTTCTGTTCCTGTGGGTGTGTGTGTGTTCCAGTGTCTTAGTGGTTCTGTTCCTGTGGGTGTGTGTGTGTTCCAGTGTCTTAGTGGTTCTGTTCCTGTGTGTGTTCCAGTGTCTTAGTGGTTCTGTTCCTGTGTGTGTTCCAGTGTCTTAGTGGTTCTGTTCCTGTGTGTGTGTTCCAGTGTCTTAGTGGTTCTGTTCCTGTGTGTGTTCCAGTGTCTTAGTGGTTCTGTTCCTGTGTGTGTGTTCCAGTATCTTAGTGGTTCTGTTCCTGTGTGTGTGTTCCAGTGTCTTAGTGGACGTGGCTCTGTCATTGTCCTGCTGCCTGATACCACCACAAACATCAAGGTGGTAGAGTTACCTCTCAGTCAGTCAGTCAGTCAGTCAGTCAGTCAGTCAGTCAGTCAGTCAGAGGAGCCTTTACCTTCATCAGAGGAACAGAAACGTCAAGGTGGTAAAGTTACCTCTCAGTCAGTCAGTCAGTCAGAGGAACCTTAACCTTCATCAGAGGGAGACTTTCATGGTGAAATGTAGAAAAGTATGGCTGCTAGTAGACAAAGGGTTTATAAATCATGTAGGATTCACCCTACTGGGGTTTAAACCCCAAAAGTCCTTATTGACCATTGAACGTGAGGAAATGTGCAGTAAAGGTTGCGTATTGATGTGTTCATTGTTTTGTGTTCTTGATTGCGTATTGATGTATTCATTGTTCTGTGTTCTTGATTGCGTATTGATGTATTCATTGTTCTGTGTTCTTGTACTATGTGGAACTTTTATGTGTTACAGGTTTGGCCAGGCCTTTCATGTAAAAGAGAGTTTGAATCCCATTAAGACTAACCTGGTAAAACGGTTCCCTGGGGTTCTAGCTGTGGGGTTCTCCTGTGTTCTAGCTGTGGGTTCTAGCTGTGGGGTTCTCCTGTGTTCTAACTGTGTGGTTCTCCTGTGTTCTAGCATGGGAGCCACGGTGTTCGTGCAGCCTTTGGACTTGGTAAAGAACCGCATGCAGTTGAGCGGTCAGGGTTCTAAAGCCAAAGAGTACAAGACCAGCTTCCATGCTCTCACCTCCATCCTGAGGAACGAGGGCCTGGGCGGCATCTACACTGGGTAATGTAGTTCTCAACTAAACTGGGTTATGTAGTTCTCATCTACACTGGGCAATGTAGTTCTCATCTACACTGGGTAATGTAGTTCTTATCTACGCTGGGTAATGTCGTTCTCATCTACACTGGCTAATGTCGTTCTCATCTACACTGGGTAATGTAGTTCTCATCTACACTGGGTAATGTAGTTCTCATCTATACTGGGTAATGTAGTTCTCATCTACACTGGGTAATGTAGTTCTCATCTACACTGGGTAATGTAGTTCTCATCTACGTTCGGTATTGTCGTTCTCATCTACACTGGGTAATGTAGTTCTCATCTACACTGGGTAATGTAGTTCTCATCTACACGGGGTAATGTAGTTCTCATCTACGCTGGGTAATGTAGTTCTCATCTACACTAGGTAATGTCTTTCTATTATATTACCTCTATGCTAGTGGGTAATGCAGTCCTTTTTTTACACTGTAAAATGCAGTCCTCATCGCCAGGCAACCTTTCCCCTCTGACCTCTGCCCTCTCTCTGTAGGTTGTCAGCGGGTCTCCTCCGCCAGGCGACCTACACCACCACCCGCCTGGGGATCTACACCATCCTGTTTGAGAAGATGACGGGAGCGGACGGCACTCCTCCCAACTTTCTGATGAAGGCTCTGATCGGCATGACGGCGGGGGCTGTGGGGGCCTTTGTAGGAACGCCCGCCGAGGTCGCCCTCATCAGGATGACCGCCGACGGACGGTGAGCGACCCCTGACCCCTGACCCCCGTCACACACTACACCCAACCCTAACCCATCACACACTAACCACACACTAATTCCGACCCCAACCCATCACACACACCTAACCCCAACCCTAACCCATCACATACACACTAACCCCGACCCTAACCCATCACACACACACTAACCCCAACCCTAACCCATCACACACACACTAACCCTAACTCTAACCCATCACACACACACTAACCCTAACCCTAACCCATCACACACACACTAACCCCGACCCTAACCCATCACACACACACACACTAACCCTAACCCTAACCCATCACACACACACTAACCCCAACCCTAACCCTAACCCGTCAAAAACACACACTAACCCCGACCCTAACCCATCACACACACCTAACCCCGACCCTAACCCATCACACACACACACTAACCCGACCCTAACCCATCACACACACTAACCCCGACCCTAACCCATCACACACACTAACCCCGACCCTAACCCATCACACACACACTAACCCCGACCCTAACCCATCACACACACTAACCCCGACCCTAACCCTAACCCATCACACACACACTAACCCCGACCCTAACCCATCACACACACTAACCCCAACCCGTCACACACACACACTAACCCCGACCCTAACCCATCACACACACACTAACCCCGACCCTAACCCATCACACACACACTAACCCTGACCCTAACCCATCACACACACACTAACCCCGACCCTAACCCTAACCCATCACACACACACTAACCCCGACCCTAACCCATCACACACACACTAACCCCGACCCTAACCCTAACCCATCACACACACACTAACCCCGACCCTAACCCATCACACACACTAACCCCGACCCTAACCCTAACCCATCACACACACAC
>JAPMUY010003884.1:105000-120000 GCA_026901105.3 Galaxias olidus
AGTAGACTGCTCATTTTTTTTAAATTTAGGAATAATGAACAAAAAAGCATTTAAAATCCGTTTGATAATTTTACCACTTGCCATCCAGCTGCCCCTGACCTTACCCCTAATCAGCTGGGCTTTTCATTTAGATCAATACACGTTTTTTAATAGAAGTCGTATTTAAGATTTTAATTTAACTCATTTCAGCTGTTCTACTGTCTACAATGCATAATCAATTGTTGCTGGGTTTTAGGGTAAGAACAGAGACAACCAAGGAAATGCCGAGGATGAGATGCAGCAATGTGCTTCTGAATCAGAATCATTAGTTAACCCTAACCTGAATTCTAACCCGAATCATTAGCTAACCCGAATCAGAATCATACGTTTACAGCTTCTAAATAACTAGGGCTCTATTACACTGCAATGGACTCATCCAATCTGTCAGGAGAGACTCTGTTCTGCCAAAACCCTGCCTAGTAGTGATAGTGATAGTGTCAGGGAGCCAGCCTGCAGCACAGATAATAACTGGGGGGTTTGGGTAAGTTGGGTTAGTGTTAGGGAGCTTACCTGCAGCACAGATAATAACTGGAGGGGTTGGGTTAGTGTTAGGGAGCTTACCTGCAGCACAGATAATAACTGGAGGGGTTGGGTTAGTGTTAGGGAGCTTACCTGCAGCACAGATAATAACTGGGTTTGGGTTAGGGTTAGGGGGTTACCCTGCAGCACAGACAATAACTGGGGGGTTTGGATTAGGTGTGTGTGTGTGTGTGTGTGTGTGACCCTTCACCCCTCTGCAGCTAACATTCTCTTTGTGTAATAACTAAACTCAGCACAGACCCAATCACAGAGTTAACAGGTCTCTCTGTCTCTCTGTCTCTCTGTCTCTCTGTCTCTCTGTCTCTCTGTCTCTCTGTCTCTCTGTCTCTGTCTCTCTCTGTCTCTCTCTGTCTCTCTCTCTCTGTGTCTCTCTCTCTCTGTCTCTCTGTCTCTCTCTCTGTCTCTCTCTCTCTGTGTCTCTCTCTCTCTGTGTCTCTCTCTCTCTGTGTCTCTCTCTCTCTGTGTGTCTCTGTCTCTCTCTCTCTCTCTGTGTGTCTCTCTCTGTGTGTCTCTCTCTCTCTGTGTGTCTTTCTCTCTCTGTGTCTCTCTCTCTCTCTGTGTTTCTCTCTCTCTCTGTGTTTCTCTCTCTCTCTGTGTTTCTCTCTCTCTCTGTGTTTCTCTCTCTCTCTGTGTTTCTCTCTCTCTGTGTTTCTCTCTCTCTGTGTTTCTCTCTCTCTGTGTTTCTCTCTGTTGTGGTTCCAGAAAGAGGAGATCAAGGCCCTGGTAACGTCTAACCGGTCCAGTTTGTTTGGAGGGGGCGTGTCCCTGGCGGGCACCAAGTGTACGGTTCTACGAGACCAGCTAATGGACGACCCCTGGACCCTGGACCTCAAGACCAAGACCACAGAGCAGCAGAAAGACACCTTCAACATCACCGCCGCCAAGAGCTTCAAGAGTAAGACAGACAGACAGACAGACAGACAGACAGACAGACAGACAGACAGACAGACAGACAGACAGACAGACAGACAGACAGACAGACAGACAGACAGACAGACAGACAGACAGACAGACAGACAGACAGACAGACAGACAGACAGACAGACAGACAGACAGACAGACAGACAGACAGACAGACAGACAGACAGACTCTCTAGCTCTGACGACAAGGTGTATCTAACCCTCTTCCTCTGTTGCTCTTGTGATGTGTCTAACTCCTCTTCCTCTTCCTCTCTCACTCTCATAATGAGGATGTGTGTCAATCCCTCCTCTTCCTCTCTCTGGCTCTCATGATAAGGATTTGTGTCAAACCCTCCCCTTCCTCTCTCTGGCTCCCATGATGACGATGTGTGTCAAACCCTCCTCTTCCTCTCTAGCTCTCATGATGAGGATGTGTCTAACCCTCCTCTTCCTCTCTCTCTCTCTAGCTCTCGTGGTGGTGAAAGGAGTGAAAGACGTCCATGGAGGCAAGATGAACAAGAAGGCTTACGAAATGGCCAAGTACCTCCGGGACATGCAGTACTGACCCCTGACCTCTGATTCCCAGAGACACAGCCTATAGGTCATATTGATAGCATCTGTTTCTGTGTTAGCCCTCGTCTCAAACTGTCTTTGTATTTCTGGAATATGCAATGAATCTACCTTGATGCCAAAATAAATACCACAGATTTATTATCTCTGCGTTTTGCGTGTGTTTGTTAACTCTGACTTTGTGTTTGTTAACTCTGATTTTGTCTAGTCTTCACACAGCCCAGGGTAAAAAGCCTCTCCACCAGGTTCTATCAAATGGTATTTTATTATTTTTGTTGTTATTTATCAGTCTGTGGGTGTCCAAGTTAGTTTCTCTCGTCCAGACCCACAGTGGTGTAAAAACCCCGGCCTTTAAGTTGAAACGTTTTGAATCTCATTTGCCTGTTGGTCTGAATCTGTTTCGCATGCTCCAGCTCAGGTCAGCGAGAGACCAGGGAACTAAATGTGTTGATTCCAGAAAGAATACGGAAATTTTGGTTATTTTATAACTGAAAGTGAAGAGACCAGCTGTCAGCCATTTTACGGTTTGTGTCATGGTGGCTGTATGGTCTCTATGGTAACTCTGCAATGGTGGCTGTATGGTCTCTATGGTAACTGTCATGGTGGTTGTATGGTCTCTATGGTAACTCTGCCATGGTGGCTGTATGGTCTCTATGGTAACTCTGCCATGGTGGCTGTGTGGTCTCTATGGTAACTGTCATGGTGACTGTATGGTCTCTATGGTAACTGTCATGGTGGCTGTATGGTCTTTATGGTAACACTGTATGATTCTCAACGCTCCGCTGAGGAGGCGCGGAGACGATCGAGGAAGGTGGGTCTGGAAAGAGGAGTGGAATGTAATGGGTTCAGAGCTCACAGGAGAGGTAGAAGTTAAGGAGGAACAGGGAACTCCTTTCAGGATTATGTTTCATGGGGGCTACTCCGGGCTAAGGGTTGTGATGGGTTGGATCCTCTATTTCCCATGTTATTACTATATATTATCTAAGTTACAGTAAGGTTTGGGTGATGTAGTTTTTTTTTTCTCGATTTTTAAACAATTCATGCTCTGACCAGTGGAGGGCAGCATAACACTGGTTCGTTTTGTCTGCTGCAAATCCAAAAAGAACACTCGTGTCTTTCAGCATCATGGGACATGGCTGTGGGATGGGTAGAACCACAGAATGACATCGTTATCTTTCAGCGTCACACGGGTAGAACTACAGAATGACATCGTTATCTTTCAGCGTCACACGGGTAGAACTACAGAATGACATCGTTATCTTTCAGCGTCACACGGGTAGAACTACAGAATGACATCGTTATCTTTCAGCGTCACACGGGTAGAACTACAGAATGACATCGTTATCGTTAGGTTTGAATGATATCAGTGACTCTTCTGACAGTTCTGCTGTTTGTTGGGTGGAGTCCTGTTCGTTTAGCTTTGGCCACACCCCCCTCACACTCACACACACACTCATGAAGTGAAGTAAAACAATTACATAATAGAACCATTGCCCTCTAGTGGCAGAAATGGAGAACCGCACTCACCAGATTGACAATGATGTACAATGTATTTACCAAAATAATCCTTTTTAATTTGACTAAGTTGAAGTGGCCCCCTTTTGTCCTTTACTCTATCATACTGAACAAAGTAATAATCAAATAAAATATGATCCATCGTTCAGCATTCTGTGTAGTCTGTCCTTAAACCCTCACGGGAAACAACGGTGACTGCATTCTGACCTTTCAGCATTTAGCAGGAAAGGTCAATGTTAGGTCACAAGGTCAGGGTCCTTATTACTCTACTGGAAGCATGGCCGTATTGTAAATATAATTTAAACCCATTGAGCCAATCAGAATCCCTGTTGACCGTCCACTGGTTAAGACAGACTTGGGCCGCAATGTCCAATGAAAACCTTTAAACTGTAAGTGCTGTCCAATGAAAACCCTTAAACTGCAAGTACTGTCCAATGAAAACCCTTAAACTGTAAGTGCTGTCCAATGAAAATCCTTACACTGTAAGTACTGTCCAATGAAAACCTTTAAACTTTATACTTTTTATTGTTCTTCTAAACGTACAGATCCATCTCTCTCTCTCTCTCTCTTTTCTCTCTCTCTTTCCGTCCTTCTGTCCCTCTGTGTGTCTGATGATCTGGAGGGGGTTATATATAGACTAAAGGCTGAGGAGGGAACAGGGAAAGGCTCGAAGGGCTTGGTGAGTGTGTGTGTGTGTGTGTGTGCGTGTGTGCGTGTGCGCATGTGTGTGTGCTCGCGTGTGTGTGTGTGTGTGTGTGTGTGTGTGTGTGTGTGTGTGCGCGCGCGTGCGTGCGTGCGTGTGTGCGTGCGTGTGTGTGTGAGTGTACGTGTGTGATATACAGAGACTGTGTGTGTGTGTGTGTGTGTGTGTGTGTCTGACCTACAGAGACTGTGTGTGTGTGTGTGTGTGTGTGCGTGTATGTGTGTGTCTGACCTACAGATACAGTGTGTGTGTGTGTGTGTGTGTGTGTGTGTGTGTGTGTGTGTGTGTGTGTGTGTGTGTGTGTGTGTGTGTGCATGAGAGAAAGATAGATGCGACTAAAGGGTAAGACCGTGTTGCCATTTGCAGCGAACCCCAGCCACAGTCTCACATTTCACCTTCGAGTTGAACTCTGATCTTCACCATCCTGAGCAGGGAGCGTCTGTCTGGAGCTGCAGCAAACACACAAACAGGGACACTCCTGAAGCTAAAAGCACAGAGACAAGACACACTGACTGAGCTAAAATCACAGAGACAAGACATACTGACTGAGTTAAAATCACAGAGACAAGACACACTGACTGAGCTAAAATCACAGAGACAAGACACACTGACTGAGTTAAAATCACAGAGACAAGACACACTGACTGAGTTAAAATCACAGAGACAAGACACACTGACTGAGTTAAAATCACAGAGACAAGACACACTGACTGAGTTAAAATCACAGAGACAAGACACACTGACTGAGCTAAAATCACAGAGACAAGACACACTGACTGAGCTAAAATCACAGAGACAAGACACACTGACTGAGCTAAAATCACAGAGACAAGACACACTGACTGAGCTAAAATCACAGAGACAAGACACACTGACTGAGCTAAAATCACAGAGACAAGACACACTGACTGAGCTAAAATCACAGAGACAAGACACACTGACTGAGCTAAAATCACAGAGACAAGACACACTGACTGAGTTAAAATCACAGAGACAAGACACACTGACTGAGTTAAAATCACAGAGACAAGACACACTGACTGAGCTAAAATCACAGAGACAAGACACACTGACTGAGCTAAAATCACAGAGACAAGACACACTGACTGAGTTAAAATCACAGAGAGAGACACTCCTGGAGCTAAGAGCACATTAAAAAGAGACACAGACGGGGTACTTTATTCAGTTTAAAGAGAGAAGGTCAACATTATAAAGCGTGTAGATCATTGTTTTGTTTAGATTGTTTTTATATGAACTTTTAAGTGTCCAGCCAAACTATTATAATATGGGATATATTCTAGACAGAATGAAATTCCATATATAGCAGCAAAACTGTTGCGTTACAATTACAAGTAACGTAGCCTACATTTACTTTTAACACACATATTCTCGAAAAGAAGAAAGCTGTCAGAATATTTTCGGTTCTGTAGTCTAAAGTCAATTTATATTCATATAAATTTATATATAATTTATGAATGATAAACTATGAGTGAACATATCATTCTCATTATTAATCAGATAATTTATTCAACACTCAACAATTTTGAACAGTCTGGTAAAACCTTTTCAGTGTTTTAGGCCGAAATAACAATAAATATGTGCTTCAGATGTGAGTGAGATTGTCGAAACGCTATGCATCGTGGTGTGTAGTTTGTAGGTGGTCCCTGCGCTCAGCGCCATATCGGGCGCGTGCGCTCTGGGAGTCCCTATAAAGAGCCCTGTCGAAGAGTCACGCGCACTCTCCCGTCACACGGACAGTCGGACAGACAGACGCCAGGCCCCCAAAGCAATCAGGTAAATCTCCGAATAACTTTTATCTTGTGTGTCTGTCTATCTAAGAACACACTCATGCATACAAACACAACACACACAAACAAGATGGTTCATGTTTCTTATCTTAATAGGTTAACAGAAAGTTTGAATGAACTTTCAGCGGTGCACAGAACGAGGAAATAGAAGAGTGCAGGAATTCACTGGTGTGATGCTGGTACTGACGCATTTCGAGACTCCGTGTGAATGTTTGCACTTTGGCTGAATATGTGATGCTACTGTATAATTCGGTTTGACAAGTTGTTTATTCAAAGACAATATTCCCCCGTGAGGCGCATGTGATTCACTCTGTCTGAACAGGAAGCCGCAGTGTGACCTTGAAATCGGTGGTTTCTGCCAGCATTGTCTCGAACTTTACAGGCTGCTATTGTGGGTGTGCCTCCGACGTGACTGTCTAGCTCCGCTAACGTTTCTGCTATATAAAATATACAATGTGGTTGTGGTTTCTATCAATCTAATCAGGTGGTTTAGCTGGCCGCGCCTTTACTATAAGTAACAATAAGTTTTTTGTTGTTGTATAGTCTGAGTGATGGACAAAGTCCGTTTGTCTTATCGTGGACATTGTTTGTTAACCGGCACGTTGCGTCACGGAGAGGGTCACTCATTCTAAACCATATCGATTGGCTGGCCAACAGAAAGGTCGATTGAATCGGTTGCACTGCAGGCCGATTAGTCTCGAGGCTGCGAGGGACAAATCGTTAGGTTTCCACAGAGACAGACGTTGCATTAGACGTTGCATCCACTGCTAACAAATAAATGATCAATAGGTATTGGAATGGTCCTGTCCTACTTTCAGGGTTTTAATTCCACAGTTAAGTATTCAAACCATAACATTACTACAAATATCAACCGTAAGAAGTTTAAACTATTGTCATGACGTCGCTGTTTCATTGAGGCGATTTAGTCTATTGGTGGATTAACGTTAAGGGTTCTGACGATTCACGCAACAAACTGCATCTGCGGCGCTGTCAGTGTGTGCGCGTGAGTCCTGTCACGTTTTAACAGACTATTGTGTAAGTAAGGAGCAATGTGAAGTTACATTTTCATAGAGCGGTTAGCTGCAGTCATCTGACTGTCTATGTGTGCGTATTTAAACTCTTGTGATGAAACGGTTTAGCTGTGAGGCCTTGTTGAGAAACAGGAAGAGAGATGTGACACATTAGAATGACATTATTCTGAGCAGTGTCACTGTGTTTTAAGTCTTTAGATGCTGTTTCACTGTGATAGTCTGAATGTTATTCTTAGCATTGTCTCGCTGTGTTAAGTCTTTAGATGCTGTCTCAATGTGTTGAGTCTTTAGATGCTCTCTCAATGCATTAGTTACCTACTATGTTAGTCTGGCATGACATGATTGGTTGGAAGCCTGTTGTTTTTAGCAGACTGTCGTCATGGAGACAGTGGAACATGTTTAGAACATGGGATCTGGTTTCCGCCCAGAGACACGTCTCTATAAATACCTCTGGAGATCGAGGAACACAAGGGGAACCTTAGAACCTAGTTGAGAACTGAAAGAACACTTTGTTCTCTTAATGAGGAAGAACGTTAAAGTGATATCTAATGACCTGTTCCACAGTGTCACCAGCTGCGTGAGTGTGTGTTTGAGTGTGTGCGTGAGGTTGCATGCCATGTAGTAATACAGTCATAGCAGGCCTACCCTTGGATTGCAGGGAGAAGGCCAAACACTAAGGCTAAAGGTCAAACACAAAGGTTACAGGTCAGAAGCCAGAGATCTGCAGTTTAAGTTACAAACACACACATGCACACACATGCACACACATGCACACACATGCACACACACACACACTTTACGTGTGTTAATATGCACATGTTGAGAAGTACTCATATTGTATGTCTGAGAGGGGAGGCATGATACAGGGGACTGAACATCTATTCACACACACACACACAAACACACACACACACACACTTATTTATATCCTCCACAGACAGCTGTTATCACAGATGGGGGGAGGAGAGTGAGGGGGGGGGGGCAGTGAGAGGGGGGAGGAGAGAACAGCTTAAATGCCAAACGATGAGAGATTACAGCTCCTCCAAGCAGAGCAGAAAACACCCCTCCTCTAAGGAGGCGTTTGGTCTGTCCCGTGCCCTGCTGTACTGTGATAGGCTGTGTGAGGGGAGGGGGTGGGGACAGACGGTGTGTAGAGAGGGACAAACTACAGAGAGCTCTGCCGGCCAGCATGACGCTAAACAGGCTAGCTAACGCAGGTTTCTCTACACACACACACACAAAGACACACACACAAGAGAGAGAGGGAGAGAGAGAGCGCGAGAGAGAGACACACACACACACACACACACACACACTTGCAGACACAAAGAAATTTTAAACTAATTTAGAGGTCTAGATAGTAATGGTTTTGAAGGTCACTGATTAACAGTTCCCTCTCTCCCTCCGTTCCTCTCTCCCTCCGTTCCTCTCTCCCTCCGTTCCTCTCTCCCTCCGTTCCTCTCTCCCTCCGTTCCTCTCTCCTTCTCTCCAGTAAGAATGTCGATCACTAAGATCCATGCTCGTGAGATTCTGGACTCCAGAGGAAACCCCACAGTGGAGGTGGACCTCTACACCCACAAAGGTACGGACACACACACGCACGCACGCACGCACGCACGCACGCACGCACGCACGCACGCACACGCGCACGCGCACGCGCACGCGCACACGCACACGCACACGCACACGCACACCCACCCCCACACACACACCCACCCCCACAGACACACCCACCCCCACAGACACACCCACCCCCACAGACACACCCACCCCCACAGACACACCCACCCCCACAGACACACCCACACAGACACACCCACCCCCACACACACACACACACACACACACACACACACACAAAGGTATAGGTCACTAATGTGTGTGTGTGTGTGTGTGTGTGTGTGTGTGTGTGTGTGTGTGTGTGTGTGTGCGCGCGCGCAGGTCGTTTCAGGGCTGCAGTGCCCAGCGGAGCGTCCACGGGCGTCCATGAGGCTCTGGAGCTCAGAGACGGAGACAAGAGCCGCTACATGGGCAAAGGTGAGGGGGCGGGGCTACAAGGGCAAAGGTGAGGGGGCGGGGCTACCGGGGCAAAGGTGAGGGGGCGGGGCTACAGGGGCAAAGGTGAGGGGGAGTCACAGAGAGGCCCCTAACCGTCCAATGAGATTATGCATTGATAATATTTCAGATCAATCAGATTGTAGTCAACCCTAACCTTCAGAATGCTCCATGTTGTTATGGAAACAACATGAACCAGGAAGACACGAGCTGGACACGCTGGGGTTCAGAGGTGAAAGGTTGAAGGAGTGAACAGGTCCAGGGTTTGTGTGTTACTGGTGAGAGGTGAAAGGTTACTGTGTGGCTGTGTTCTAGGGACCCAGAAGGCTGTGGATCACGTGAACCATGACATCGCTGCCAAGCTGATTGAGAAGGTACACACACACACACACACACACACACACACACAGAGACAGACACACGCAAGAGACACACACATAAACTGCAGTGTATTAATGCGTCTCTCGCTCTCTCTCTCGCTCTCTCTCTCGCTCTCTCTCTCGCTCTCTCTCTCGCTCTCTCTCTCTCTCTCTCTCTCTCTCTCTCTCTCTGTAGAACTGCAGTGTGTTAATGTCTCTCTCTCTGTAGAACTGCAGTGTTGGTGTCTTTCTCTCTCTCTGTAGAACTTCAGTGTTGATGTCTTCCTCTCTCTCTCTGTAGAACTTCAGTGTTGATGTCTTCCTCTCTCTCTCTGTAGAACTGCAGTGTTGGTGTCTTTCTCTCTCTCTCTGTAGAACTTCAGTGTTGATGTCTTCCTCTCTCTCTGTAGAACTTCAGTGTTGATGTCTTCCTCTCTCTCTGTAGAACTTCAGTGTTGATGTCTTCCTCTCTCTCTCTGTAGAACTTCAGTGTTGATGTCTTCCTCTTTCTCTCTGTAGAACTTCAGTGTTGATGTCTTCCTCTCTCTCTGTAGAACTTCAGTGTTGTTGAACAGGAGAAGATTGACGAGTTCATGTTGGAGTTGGATGGAACTGAGAACAAGTGTGAGTACTTTCTCCTCCTCTTTCTCTCTCTCTCTCTCTCTCTCGCTATCCTGGGCGTGTCTCTCTCTCTCTCTCTCTGTCTCTCTGTCTCTCTGTCTGTCTGTCCTGTAGCTAAGTTTGGAGCTAACGCTGTCTCTGGTGTTAACCCTGTGTCTCTCTCTCTCTCTCTCTCTCTCTCTCTCTCTCTCTGTGTGTCCTGTAGCTAAGTTTGGTGCTAACGCTATCCAGGGCCTGTCTCTGGTGTTAACCCTGTGTCTCTCTCTGTGTCCTGTAGCTAAGTTTGGAGCTAACGCTATCCTGGGCGTGTCTCTGGCGGTTTGCAAGGCAGGAGCAGCTGAGAAGGGCGTTCCTCTCTACAGACATATCGCTGATCTGGCAGGGCACAAGCACGTCATCCTGCCCGTCCCAGTAAGACCCTAACCCTGACCCCTGACCCCTAACCCTAACCCCGACCCCCACCGTGATCCTGAGCCCTAACCCTGACCCCACACTGATCCCCACCCTTAAAGTAACTGCTCATGCCCCATCTTATTGCCAGTGACCCCTGACCCCTGTCCTCCTGTGTTCAGGCCTTCAACGTGATCAACGGAGGCTCCCACGCCGGCAACAAGCTGGCCATGCAGGAGTTCATGATCCTGCCAGTAGGGGCCGCCAACTTCCACGAGGCCATGCGCATCGGAGCAGAGGTCCACAAACACACACACACACACACACACACACACACAGCTATAGGCATGCAGTAATGCATTCATATTCATATATTAACAGCCAGTTATGAATATACTGCAGCCCTTCATGATGAAAGAGCGTTCATTTAACGTGTGTGTGTGTGTGTGTGTGTGTGTGTGTGTGTGTGTGTGTGTGTGTGTGTGTGTGTGTGTGTGTGTGTGTGTGTGTGTGTGTGTGTGTGTGTGTGTGTGTGTGTGTGTGTGTGTCCTTCAGGTGTATCACAACCTGAAGAACGTGATCAAGGCAAAGTACGGCCAGGACGCCACCAACGTAGGAGATGAGGGTGGCTTCGCCCCAAACATCCTGGAGAACAACGAAGGTCAGAACCCCCTAGCAGTAGAACCTTCTAACCCTCTAGAGAACCTCCTAGAACCCTCTAGAGAACCTCCCACAACCCTCTAACCCTGTATAGAACCTCCTAGAACCCTCTAACCCTCTAGAGAACCTCCTACAACCCTCTAACCCTGTAGAGAACCTCCTAGAACCCTCTAGCCCTCTAGAGAACCTCTACAACCCTCTAACCCTGTAGAGAACCTCCTAGAACCCTCTAGAGAACCTCCTACAACCGTCTAACCCTGTATAGAACCTCCTAGAACCCTCTAACCCTGTAGAGAACCTCCTACAACCCTCTAACCCTGTAGAGAACCTCCTAGAACCCTCTTACCCTCTAGAGAACCTCCTAGAACTAGAACACAGCGCCACTAGCCCAAACCCAAAACATCCTAGAGAACAACAGAACCTGATTATTATACAGCTAGAACTCTGTTTGGACCGGAACATCAGTACCTCCCCCTCTCCCCCCTCTGCCTCCCCCCTCTACCCCGTAGCTCTGGAGCTGTTGATAAGATCAGTGCCTCTGCCTCCCCCCTCTCCCCCATAGCTCTGGAGCTGTTAAGATCTTTGCCTCACCCTCTCCCCCCCTCTGCCTCCCCCCTCTCTCCCCCGTAGCTCTAGACCTGTTGAAGACGGCCATCGAGAAGGCGGGCTATCCTGACAAGATCATCATCGGGATGGACGTGGCCGCCTCCGAGTTCTTCAAGGCGGGAAAGTACGACCTGGACTTCAAGTCCCCCGACGACCCCTCCAGATACATCTCAGGAGAGAAGCTAGGAGACCTGTACAAGAGCTTCATCAAGGGCTACCCCGGTACACACACACACACACACACACACACACACATCTCAGGAGAGAAGCTAGGAGACCTGTACAAGAGCTTCATCAAGGGCTACCCCGGTACACACACACACACACACACACACACACACATCTCAGAAGAGAAACTAGGAGACCTGCACAAGAGCTTCATCAAGGGCTACCCCGGTACACACACACACACACACACACACACACACACAGGTAGGTGTCCTGGTGTTGTGTAGTGACCGCCCCCCCCCCTCTCTGTGTGTGTTTCCAGTCCAGTCCATTGAGGACCCCTTTGACCAGGACGACTGGGAGCAGTGGGCAAAGTTCACCGGCTCTACTGACATCCAGGTGAGACCCTCCGTCCTACACACACACACACACACACTGGCTACTACAACAACATCCAGGGGACCTCCTCACAGCAAGCGCCCCGAGGGCTGGTGATGGTTACCGAGGTAACGGTAAGGTAACCGAGGTAACGGTGTGTGTGTTGCTAGGTGGTGGGTGACGACCTGACCGTGACCAACCCAAAGCGTATCCAGCAGGCTGTGGAGAAGAAGGCCTGCAACTGTCTGCTGCTGAAGGTCAACCAGATCGGCTCTGTAACCGAGTCCATCCGCGCGTGAGTACACTGGTGGAGATAGGGCCTCCTTGTGGAGCTGCGTCACAGGGACCGTGTGTTACCCTAATAGGGCCTCCGGGCGCAGCTACACCACAGGGACCGTGTGTTACCCTAATAGGGCCTCCGGGCGCAGCTACACCACAGGGACCCTGTGTTAACATATAGGGCCTCCTCGTGGAGCTGCACCATGGGGACTGCGTGTTTTTAAAATGGAGGGCCGTGTGTTTAAATGTGAAAGATATATTTTCTTGTCCTTGATTAAAGCAAACATGTAAAAACTGCACATAAGCAGTCAAATGAAAAGGCTGATTAATCATTAAATCTTGAACTAGTAGGTGTAAGTTAGATGGTCTCATTAGTTTAACACTGTGTGTGAGTGTGCAGGTGTGTGCGTGTAGGTGTAAGGTGGTTAGTTTAACTGTGTGTGTGCGCAGGTGTAAGCTGGCCCAATCTAACGGTTGGGGTGTGATGGTCAGCCATCGCTCTGGAGAGACAGAGGACTGCTTCATCGCTGACCTGGTGGTGGGACTGTGCACTGGACAGGTGAGACTCACACACACACACACACACACACACACACACACACACACACAGTAACAAGCCCACAGACTTGTTAATGTCTCTGTCTCTGTCTCTGTCTCAGATCAAGACCGGCGCCCCCTGTAGGTCTGAACGTCTGGCCAAGTACAACCAGCTGATGAGGTAACTTCTTGTCAATATCACATCACTTCCTGTTAGAATTATATTGATTCTCAACCACGCCACCCTAACCCCTCTGACCTTTGACCTCTAACCTCTGCTGTCTGCCCTTCAGGATTGAGGAGGAGCTGGGAGCTGATGCCAAGTTCGCTGGCAGGGATTACCGCCACCCTAAAATCAACTAAAGCCCTCCCTCCCTCCCCGCCTCCCTGGGGTCAGGGGTCAACCTCACCACTGTTTTGTATCAGACACCCCGTCACCATTCCCCACCCACCCTGACCTTAAGGGTGGGCGTGAAATAAACTGTAAAACATAACCATCTGACAACTGTCTTTCTTTACGAGAGGGAGAGGGAGAGGGAGATAGCTGGGAACAGTAGGCTTTGGTTGTTGTGTATGTAGTACCATATACTATATGCCCAACAAACTGGCATGACTGCAAACACCATTAAGTGCCTCCTCCTTTCTCACTCACCTCCACCTCTGAGCTATCAGTCTCCCTGCCATCTCGTTCTTTTGCTATTTCCTTAATACAACAGCACATAAATTACAGCTTTTTATACCAATTGGTGCCATCCCTACACTGAATAATTGGTAATACACACTATATTAGTAGTATTGCCATCTCTTAAGTTAGTACTCTCAACTTACTGTTCTTTTTTGACTGCCGAAAAACTGACGAATATCACATGCCTTCCTCTTGCTCATTAAATCTGAGTTGCATAAAGACGACCTCTGACCTTTAAATAGAAACAATGTTTACTACACCTATGATGGTAGTTCAATATTGATCAGTTACCCAATCAGCTGAAACTACATGAATGCATCAACTACTGAATCAAAGTGTTTGTTTCTTATAAACTTGCAAAAACTAGGCATTCAAAAAAGAGGAAAAAGTTAATAACCACAATATGACGCCCCCTGGCGCGGATATTCACCAGCTAGCCAATTGGTTTACTAGTACCGTTTTTTTTTTTTTTTGCCGGTGTTATGTATTATTTTATTTTTTTTAGCAATGCTGGTAAAAGGATATGTGGTGAAAATAGGAAAGCCAAAAAGTGTGTGCATTACGATGCATACATTGGAGCCATCATTGTGGTAACATTGGTAGAAGCCGGTGGAAACTCGCTAACTAGCAAGCTGACACACAGACCCAAACCATAGCCATAGGTTAGCCAACTGGTCTCTAGCTAGTTGTCATATATTTAATTCAGCAACAAGGCACTGGGTAAACAATAATTACATTTGTATGACATATGCCTACATTTGTATAATAATTAGGCCTACATTTGTATAATAATTAGGTCTACGTTAGGCCTACATTTGTATAATAATTAGGTCTACGTTAGGCCTACATTTGTATAATAATTAGGCTTACATTTGTGTGACATTAACTAATTGGAAATTTAATACAGTTTCATTTAAAGGGGAATTTCACTCTATAACAATGAATTCATAACTCTCCTCTTATAAGCAATTGGACAAGTGAGAAGTTTCATAATGGTGTTGAAGACATATTATTATTATTATATTCCGAACACAGATGAAGCGCATTCTGAGAAAGCACACCCAATGACGTCAGAATTTGTTTGGATTTTAGATCCTAATAATGAATACCTTTCCAGTATTGAATTCCGTGAAGAACCTGTACGATCACGACCGCT
>JAPMUY010003884.1:125000-142500 GCA_026901105.3 Galaxias olidus
TGGACAACCAGAGCACTGCATTACCATGGACAACTAGAGCGCTGTATCACCATGGACAACCAGAGCGCTGTATCACCATGGACAACCAGAGCACTGTATCACCATGGACAACCAGAGCACTGTATCACCATGGACAACCAGAGCTTCAAGACAGAGCAGTCTTTCTACAACACAACCATAAAACGCAAACTGCCCAAAAAGAAACTGCACCTGAAGTTTATCTAGTGACGTGTGGTTTGGCCTGAAGTATATCTGGTGATGTGGGTTTGGCCTGAAGTATATCTGGTGATGCGTGGTTTGTCCTGAAGTTTATCTGGTGATGTGGGGTTTGGCCTGAAGTATTTCTGGTGATGTGGGGTTTGGCCTGACGTATATCTGGTGATGTGGGGTTTGGCCTGACGTATATCTGGTGATGTGGGGTTTGGCCTGACGTATATCTGGTGATGTGGGGTTTGGCCTGACGTATATCTGGTGATGTGGGGTTTGGCCTGTTGTATATCTGGGGATGGTTAGTCCTGAAGTATATCTGGTGATGTGGGGTTTGGCCTGAAGTATATCTGGTGATGTGTGGTTTGGCCTGACGTATATCTGGTGATGTGGGGTTTGGCCTGAAGTATATCTGGTGATGTGTGGTTTGGCCTGACGTATATCTGGTGATGTGGGGTTTGGCCTGTTGTATATCTGGGGATGTTTGTTAGTCCTGAAGTATATCTGGGGATGGTTAGTCCTGAAGTATATCTGGTGATGGTTAGTCCTGAAGTATATCTGGTGATGGTTAGTCCTGAAGTATATCTGGTGATGTTTGTTAGTCCTGACGTATATCTGGTGATGGTTTGTCCTGAAGTATATCTGGTGATGGTTTGTCCTGAAGTATATCTGGTGATGTTTGTTTGTCCAGCATGTCGTCTCTCATGTCAGTCTAACAGTAGGTTACAATGGAATAAATTAAAGCTAAATTCCTTTATTCATTCATTTCAAATCTTTTAAAAATAAACTAATAACAAACCTTGGTTATGTAGCCTACTATTATAGTACCATTTAAAGTTTAACACAAAACAAGAACACTCTTTGGATCCTAATAAACCACTCTATTTTCTAATGAAACTTTAGATTGTTCAAGTAAAACAAACTGGTCTATGTTCTATCTTTGATGTTTATTAATTTATCTAAACGAAAACAAACGGGTTGATTAGTGCTTTAAAAGGGATGTAAAGTATTAAAGAACAGGCAATTTACAGCATTTTACCTTTAATTCAGTACCCTAAGGAGCCCCGGAGGTGACATGAAGGTTTTTTTTTTAAATATATATTTATTAATCGCTCATGCGACTTATAAAGCCTGGTTTATACTTCTGCGAAGGAGCACGTCAACGGCTTTGCGTAGCTTCGCAGAGAACGGGTTTCTGGGAAAGTGTAGCTCACTGAGGCTCGCCGACCTGTTGACAGGGAGTCCTCTCAAATCTTAACAGCGCGTTGCGCGAAGCGTCTTCTCAGTGAATCAAACAATCACTGATAGGTTGAGCAGGGAAGGAAGCAAGTACATTCAGTAATATTTTGGCTGTATCCAAAACAAATGAAAATGCAGATGACACAATGAAATGGAGCAGATATGCTGATTTTCAATGGCCTTCGAATCATATTAAGCGGTTTTCTATGCACTTCGCATCGGCTAGCCTAACTGTTTTCTGTATTGCTTGATAAACTTTATTGTACAGCACTTTGGTCAACTCGTTTGCTTGTTTTAAACGTGCTCTATAAATAAACTTGATTTGATTTGATATAAGAAAATATGAAAAGCAGTGAGCAACCTTCGGCAAAGAGTATAAAAGCAATGTAATTTCTTGGCCTTCGGTCTCTTTGTTTATTCCTTCAAGGGACATGAACGGGAGTTTCTGAGTCTGTGCTTCTTCTATGGTTTTCTGTACGTTCTTATTACTGAATGCGACACTGCCACCTAGTGGGCCTGTTAAACTTACGTTGAAGTATGTAGGCAAACTACTGTGCGAATGTAACCGCCAAATGAACGTTTACGTTCGCTAATGCGCTCACGCAGAAGTATAAACCAGGCTTTACTCGCACACGCACTTTAGTAAAGCCTGGTTTATACTTCTGCGTGAGCGCATTAGCGAACGTAAACGTTAATTTGGCGCTTACGTTCGCGCAGTAGTTTGCCTAACGGGCCCACTAGGTGGCAGTGTTGCATTCAGTAATCCAGAATGTTCAATAAAACGTAGAAGAAGCACAGACACGGAAACTCCCATTCATGTCACGCAAAAGTATTAACAAAGAGGCCGAAGATTGCTCACTGTTTTTCATATTTTCTTATATCAAATCAAATCAAGTTTGTTCATAGAACACGTTTAAAACAAGTGGGGCTGACCAAAGTGCTCTAGGCCTACAATATATTCACATACAGTGTATCAAACAATACAGAAAATAGTTGTAACATATAGCCTATATATACATATAGCCTATATACATAGGCCATAGGCTATACTACTGTATGTACAAGCTAAGTGCATAGAAAACCACTAATATGATTAGAGGACTTGAAAATCAGCCTATCTGCTCCAGTTCATTGTGTCATCTGTGTTGGATACAGCCAAATATTACCGAATATCTACTTGCTCCCTTCCCTGCTCAACCAATCAGCGATTGTTTGACGCACTGAGAAGACGCTTCGCGCAACGCGCTGTCAGGATTTGGGAGGCCTCCCCATCAACACGTCGGCGAACCTCGATGAGCTACGCTTTCCCAGAAACCCCTTCTCTGCGAAGCTACGCAGAGACGTTTACGTGCTCCTCCGCAGAAGTATAAACCAGGCTTCAGTCGCACACGCGAGATACTTAATTCTTTAAAAAAAAGACGTTCAGGTCACCTCCGGGGCTCTGTAGGACCCCGATATTTCTACTCTGCATCACCCTCAATATTATATGAACAACATTTAATTTTACTTTTTTATACAATTGAGACTATGTTAGTCTTATTCATTATTTATTGTAGAAATATTACATTTTACATTGCTCGTTAGTGCTGTGATAAGCTCTTGTCTATTTATGATTGAGGCACCGGCTCAATTAGGCTCTTTTCTTTAAATATATTCTAGTATCAGAAATTGTAAAGTAAATTTATTTTTTTCTGCGTCCGCTTTTATATATTATCTGATTCCTCACAAACTGGTCAGAAAAAAACGCCAATCCACATCCTCAGAATGTCACTTTGTCGTTGTCATGTGACAAAGGCCGAGGCGTCGGTTTCCGGTGCCTGTGCCAACATCGAGCTAACGTCGGTTAGCAGCCCAATGGTTTAGCCTTCATACTCGGGAGGTGGGAGCGCTGGCTGCCCAGATTAGCAAACCTGGAATAATTTTAAAACGTAACCTAAACGTAAATATTACGTAGCGAATAATTTCTTATCGTCTCACGCCACACGGAAATATAGTGTTTGTTTATCATTTTTAGTCATTCATTTATTTTCTGGGGAGTCGTTTTGACAGCGCTGTTTTAGCCTCACGATGTCGGCAGTGCAGCGGATGAAAGTGGCTAATGAAAAGCACAGCAAGACCATAACCCAAAGGGGACACGTACAGAAAACCACGGTAAAATGTTTGTCCTCCATAAGCCACATTTCTAGCTGGCTAGGTAAATAACGGTAAAAAAAACTAAAACACACTTAACATCATCCTTTCAATCAGAGGAACTACCGACTGCCTATTAATATTAGATTTAGTGACCGATTGTGCTGAGAAAGCTAGCCTGTCATAGCAAACCGAGTATTGTTTTACTAATATCAGTATCTATCTTTATGTTTAGATATTATTAGCTAGATAACCTCTCGTCCAACCCGTCTCCCGTTTGTGTGTGTATGCGTGTTGCAGCGTGTGGTCGGCGAGGAGAAGTCTCCAGTGGGGCCGTGGTTACTGGCTCTCTTCGTCTTCGTGGTGTGTGGTTCAGGTAGGGTTGTGATCTAGATCATTTTATGGTATTGCATCATCTCAACTTCCTCTGGTCTGAGAGAGAAGCTGGGAGATGTAGGTGGCTTTAGTAGGTTAATACAACAGAGAATAGATTCATCAAGACTTCTGCTGCCGTTCCACAGCCTTGGGTTCAGACAGACACTTCTTAACTGCCATGTCTGTCTGTCTGTCTGTCTGTCTGTCTGTCTGTCCTAAAGCCATCTTCCAGATCATCCAGAGCATCAGGCAGGGTTTGTGATCGCCGTGGCCCAGCAGCAGACCTCTTCCCGGGGGAACCAGCCAACTGCAGCCCCCTCATGCCATGGAGCTGGACACACACTCAGAGACAAACACATTTTAGATGCACACACACACACACACACACACACACACACACACACACACCCCGCCATGGAGTGGAGACATGCAGAGACAAACATTCATATACACTTTCATCCAGTACACACACTTTTCCTGACACACACACACACACACACACACACACACGCATCCTCTTCTCTCCCTCCTACCTGCTGTGAATTAGACTACTAGTCTCTCTTTTGTATTTCCTTCCCTGTTAAAATGCAGTACGGATCTCTGATATTTTAAAACAATGACATTGATAATGCGTTTGAAAATTGGTTTTTGATGTTATTGTAATTCTCAAAGAGCGTTGGGTGTTAGCTTCTGCAAACTAAAAGAACCCTTTTTTGTTAATGCAGCGTTGTCTTAATAATTTCTGTCTCCCTACCCGGTTTAAAACACTTTATACTTTTTATGTTATACGAATTTGATCAACTTGAGGAAAGTTTATTATTATTTATCTGGTGTTGCATGTGATTTCCCCACTGATGAGGCTGGAGAAATCCAGCGCGCCTAGTTCCCCTGCTGCCTGCCTGCCTGCCTGCCTTTTTATCAGCCAACTCATCTTTTCTCAACCTTTAATTTTTCTACTCACTCGCTTTAAGTCCATACTCTCTGCTTATCGAAAACCTGTCTGGATGATCTGTTTTAGTTCGCTGTAAGAGCTTCTCACAGGAGAAAACCTGCCTGGATGATCTGTTTTAGTTCGCTGTAAGAGCCTCTCAGCAGTGGCTTGAAACTGAAGCAGAGCCAAATGATTTCCTGTGAGCTCACCCCAGTTCACTCTCAGACTGGACAACAATTCAAAAGGTTAAGGGGTGCTGGATTTACTCGAATCCTTCAAAACGGTCCACATCACCTGCAACACGAGTTTAATCCAACACCCCTGGTACTCTCTGCTGTTAGTGTTACAATGTGAAGCAGCGCCCCTACAGGCTGACCGTGGCAGTGCAGCCTCATGTGGACGTTATGCAATGATTTTATACAAATAAAAGACAGATATTTTTCGTTAAGGGTGAATTTTTGTGCTTTTTTATTATGCCTTATGACTTAAGTAATGAATGTTGTTGACAGTTGGTATATTTGTTCTGTTAGTTTGACCCCAATGAACTTTTTATCCCGACATGGCTTCTTCAGTCAAAGTAAAGCTAGGGAAACTACTGCCCTCTAGTGAGGGGATCCTGCATGGTGCGTTTCTGTCTGCAGCCATCGTAACGCTGAACACTGCAGCACACCACTGAATCTCAAATTGATGTAGATTGATAGAAATATAGTAATGCATTGTGGGTTTACGCAGTAGACTACTGACTGTAAGGAAACATATTCTATTTTACTCAGAAGGTATGCTATGACATCGACAATGCACATGACAAAGTGATACACATCGTTGTTGTCCCCTAGTTAAAGCCTGTGGGGTAGCTGCACAGAACACGGTTGGAGGGGATTAATGAAGTGTATGTTCTGTGTTCTATATAGCTTATACCTCCACTACAAGACTGGCTATAGGCTTTCGGCCTTGTTTGTCTAACTTATCTTCTGTAAAAAAAAAAAAAATAATGGGCCTCTTGATTCAAGTCCTGGATGTCAAAATGATCCATCTGTGGAATCATTTCTTGTCAAATCAAATGTTAAACACGTAATCATGGAGTTAGTCTAAGAAGGTTCAAAAGGTAATTGTTTGGATTTGTCAACGGCACTGCGCGTTTGTGACATCACAAACAGACTTCCCTTGTGACTGTATAGGAGACTTGTGACGTCAACAATCAGCTCCGTTGGCATATGTGACGTCACAGATAAACTCACCCAACATCCTTCCTATAAATCGGCTGCGCCAATATGAAGTCATGCAACAGTAGTTCTCAAACAAACATGGCCCGCAAACGCAGACAAACTTCCCGCTTGCGCAGGCTTCGCAGGAGGTCTAGCTACAGGTGCAGGAGGCGTGTAGCCAGGAGGAGGAGACATTATATCTGGTTCTCAGACTGGTTCTAACAGTTCCTTACGGTTCCTTCACTCGTGATGCTATGCATACGCAGACATTAGTAATTTATCTCAATGAAAAATAAACATGTTGAGATACAGTGCATCCGGAAAGTGTTCATACCCCTTCACTTTTTCCACATTTTATTATGTTACAGCCTAATTCCAAAATGGATTAAATAAAATTTAAATTCCTCAACATTCTACACACAATAAAAAAGTGAAAAAGGTTTTTTAGAATTTTTCGCAAATGTATTAAAAACAAAAAATTAAATATCACATGTACATAAGTATTCACACCCTTTACTCAATACTTTGTTGAAGCACCTTTGGCAGCAATTACAGCCTCAAGTCTTCTTGAGTATGATGCTACAAGCTTGGCACACCTATTTTGGGGCAGTTTCTCCCATTCTTCTTTGCAGATCGTCTCAAGCTCCATCAGGTTGGATGGGGAGCGTCGGTGCACAGCCATTTTCAGATCTCTCCAAAGATGTTCAATCGGGTTCAAGTCTGGGCTCTGGCTGGGCCACTCAAGGACATTCACAAACTTGTCCTGAAGCCACTCCTTTGTTATCTTGGCTGTGTGCTTAGGGTCATTGTCCTGTTGGAAGTTGAACCTTCGCCCCAGTCTGAGGTCCAGAGCGCTCTGGAGCAGGTTTTTATCAAGGATCTCTCTGTACATTGCTGCATTCATCTTTCCCTTGATCCTGACTAGTCTCCCAGTTCCTGCCGCTGAAAAACACCCCCACAGCATGATGCTGCCACCACCATGCTTCACTGTAGGGATGGTATTGGCCAGGTGATGAGCAGTGCCTGGTTTCCTCCAGACATGACGCTTGGCATTCAGGCCGAAGAGTTCAATCTTGGTTTCATCAGACCAGAGAATTTTGTTTCTCATGGTCTGAGAGTCCTTTAGGTGCCTTTTGGCAAACTCCATGCGGGCTGTCATGTGCCTTTTACTGAGGAGTGGCTTCCGTCTGGCCACTCTACCATAAAGGCCTGATTGGTGGAGTGCTGCAGAGATGGTTGTCCTTCTGGAAGGTTATCCCATCTCCACAGAGGAACACTGGAGCTCTGTCAGAGCGACCATCGGGTCTTGGTCACCTCCCTGACCAAGGCCCTTCTCCCCCGATTGCTCAGTTTTGCCGGGGGGCCAGCTCTAGGAAGAGTCCTGGTGGTTCTAAACTTCTTCCATTTGCTAATGATGGAGACCACTGTGCTCGTTGGGACCTTCAATGCTGCAGAAATGTTTTTGTACCCTTCCCCATATCTGTGCCTCCATACAATCCTGTCTCGGAGGTCTACAGACAATTCCTTCGACTTCATAACTTGATTTGTGCTCTGACATGCACTGTCAACTGTGGGACCTTACATAAACAGGTGTGTGCCTTTCCAAATCATGTTCAATCAATTGAATTTACCACAGGTGGACTCCAATCAAGTTGTAGAAACATCTCAAGGATGATCAGTGGAAATGGGATGGCCCTGAGCTCAATTTTGAGTGTCACAGCACAGGCTGTGAATACTTATGTACATGTGATATTTTATTTTTAAATTTTTAATACATTTGCAAAAATTTCTAAAAAAAAAATTCACTTTGTCATTATGCGGTATTGTATGTAGAATGTTGAGAACATTTTTTCATTTAATCCATTATGGAATTAGGCTGTAACATAATAAAATGTGGAAAAAGTGAAGGGGTATGAATACTTTCCGGATACACTGTATACTCCTGACTCTCCTGACTTTTTGTAAACGTTTGTACAACATCACTTGTGTTTGAACAATTCTTTTCTCACCTAAAAGTATAATAGCTTCGCATGAGTGGCTTGAATTAATTCACAGGAGTGAATTTACATTATATCCTTAGATATTAAAAGGGTATTGTAATAATACAAGCCAATTAAATGTTATTTAACATGATGTAGACAAATACAGGGCATTTAGCCGGAAACGAGAAAGAATACACTGAGCAAGACCGGGACACCTGGTATGTAGCATGCGTTACCTCCCTTCGGAGCAGATTCCATCATGAAGAGTTTGTAAGTGTCAAACGGTCTCAAACTCACGGATGTTTCGAGTGGAAATAAGCTCATAGCTGACACACACACACACACACACACACACACACACACACACACACACACACACACACACAAGTAGGCACATTCGCGCACGCCGTCTATAGGCTATTAGCTCAATTAATAATAGGCCTACATTATTAATTTATGAAATCTAAGATGGGATTAACAGCAGTTACTTTTTATTTGAATAAGTTTAATTGAATGCAGTAGCCTATTAAAATACTAGGGAGTGATAATCGATTTGTTTTGTTCTACATCTGTCTTTAGGTGACTATGAGGTTGAAGGGAGTCACCCTAAACCTTTGAAGATTATAATCAACAAATAGGCCAACCTAAATGATAAACCATTTATGGAAGTATCTGTAAAAAGGAAATAACACTTAAAACCGATTATTTTTCAGAAAAAGCAAAGAAGTCTATAGGGAAACATGTAGGGAAAAAGGTCTATTGGGACATAGTCAGTCTCTGAACATATATTTTACACTGTCACTACCAGACGATTGTTAAATTCACACATAGGTTTTGGAACACAAAGATATTTAAAGTTTCTGTGAATAAAGTTGCAGTGATACAACAGTAATACAACAGCTATGTTAGTGACTGCTGTCCTCAATGATAGACCTGAAACAGCTGCCTGGATAACAAAGTTGACTACTGGCCACATCTTCCTAGAATTTGTAATTGTCAATGTGATTCTCTTTGTCGGACGGATCCTCCACTCCGACCTTCTCCATGAAGGGGTTTCTGGGTGGAGCTGGCACGTTAGATAGCATCCTCTCTAGCCAACAGAATGAGCGTGGTTAACTTACTCCGCCCATATTTTCACACAAGTATCTTCCCCTTAGGTTTGAATGACCAACGGGGGCGCGTCCGGGGGGCGGGGCGCCTCTTCGGGTCTACCCAGTTTGAATGTGGCCCAACCGTCCGTCAGTCGCCGCAGCTTCAGCCAGAACAACACACAACAACAAAACAACGTGACCGACAACACAGTTCAACCTCTCCGTTAGCTATTTAGCTAGCGACCCGACTACTGTAAGTATGGTGTTATGTTTTACACAACATTTTTTTGCTCGAAATTAAGGTATCTCCTTGCTTTACCAGTGGAAGCTTGTAATACAAGTAGCGGGCTATCCTGACTCGCAGCCATTGATAAAGATCTATTGTGGCTGGGTCTATTTGCTGGAAATTATATAAATGCTCGTGATAAAAAATGTTTCTGTGCATTATGTTTTAATTGTCAACCTTAAAGATGGTCTGTCACTGCAAGTGCATGTAATTTCCTATGCTTATTACATTAGAGAACCCAACACAATGTGAACTTGTAAACACGAAACGCCCATTTCGTGGTTGCTGTCCCGAACCTCTCCGTTCCGAAAGATAGCCATAGTCTTCCTAGGTAGACTTAAATGCGCAGATGTCTTGCAATGTTCACCGCCAATGCAGCGTTTGCAAACAAGCAAGACTTTGCTGTTCATTGTAAAATATAGTGCCGGTTACAAATTCGTATAGTGTGAATTTGCTATTGGCAATTTTGTCGGTGAGAATATTTTAGCAGTCCCAATGCCAATGCTAGCAGAAGCTAGCATGAGGCTAGCGCTGGGGGATGGGTCGCTAGCGCTGCATAGGGCGGGAAGCAAATGGTGGCCCCATTGTTCTTGTTGGTTAGCTTGCAAGCTAAGCTAGGTGGCTAACTGCAGCAGCCAATATACTTCGATAGAACGGACTTCTAACTGGGCAGTACATCGTTATACAGCCGGCGCATCTTATGCCCGTTATATTGGGATAGTTTCAGGCATTGCTGTTTAACCTACCTAATTTTAATATGATTCTGCGTTACAAGAAAGCTTACAGTTTGTAAAAAAAAAAAATGTTTTTATTGATTAATACCACAGAGAAAGAAATAAGGTCATTATAACTGAATCAGTATCCTTGACGCTGAAATTGACAGTAGCCTACTATTTAATTACCCCCCCCCCCCCCCCTCCCTCCCATAATTTTTTTTGTCCTGTGCTGTTTTCAGAAAGCCATTCAGATGAGATGCTGGTTAAATGCCATTTTAACGGTTTGCTGTAACATGTCCTAGTGTGATGGACGGTGTTACTGCGATCCATTTTCTAAATCAAACAATATATTTGGTATAACAGGGTTAAAAGGCTGTCAGTCAAGAGATTTGGAAGAAGGCTTAATATACATTTTCAGACATTTTACTAAAATGTCTAAATCTGAAAGCTCTCTGTCAGTCACGCTTAGTATAAATTCATATTAATAATACTAAACTCAAGACCTGGTCCATTATTATAGTGCATATAGATAGTGATGATGATGATGATGATGATGATAATATAGATAGTGTAGATCAGGGCCCGATTGGAACAAACATGTGGTTCTGGCATTTAATGCTTTGACCGGCTCACTCCCCAAAACAACTATATATCTTCAACTTTTTATCGCTGCACATCTAGTAAAAGTTTTTAGAATGTTTCTTACTTAATGTTTGATGCATATATGTATACAAAGCCTATTGAACGCAAATTATTATTGAATTATTGTTGACGTTATAGTCAACCACAAGTGTTGTGAACTGTTTTTCTTCAGCCTATTCATTCTCATTGCGTTAGTCCGGTGGCGTCAGGTTGATCGGGGTCAAGCTTAAGCTCTCTACATGGTGACTGGACTGTCACAGCTATAGTCCAAGTTTGTAGTCACAGCTTGCCTATCAAAACAACTGGAATAAGAAGTAGCCGACACACATGGACGCCCACACACACACACACACACACTCTGACTTGGACGCACACACACACTCACATGGACGCACACACTCACATGGACGCACACACACACTCACATGGACGCACACACACTCACATGGACTCACACACACACTCACATGGACTCACACACTCACATGGACGCACACACAAACAAAAATGTTTTATGTCCCAGGCATCATAAGGGGGACGAGAGCAGTGCCCCGCCATTATAAAGCCTATGCCACAAGTCCATAGAATAGCACCAGGTTCACTAGGCTCAGACAATAGATCACTGATGGTGGGTTTGGCGGAGGCAAAATGGTGCTCGGTCTCAGTCTCCGCTTCCTCTCTTGGGTGGTGCAGTGGTGATGCAGCTCAGTACATTTGTATATTTACTTAAGTCAATTTGAATGGCTAACTGAATCATTTATTTTCAACAAGGCAGACCGGCCCAGACCAGTAAAAATCGGACCAGCCCTGCTGGTATTTTCCTAAAGTGCCCGGTGGCCAGTCCGGGCCTGGTGTGTGTGTTTCTATCATTCTCCATGTTTGCAGTGGTGTGGACCTAAAGCTTTAACGCGCTACCTCTCTCTGTGTGTGTGCGCGTGTGTGTGTGTGTGTGTGTGTGTGTGTGCGCGTGTGTGTGTGTGTGTGTGTGTGTGCGCGCGCAGGCCGCAGCCATGATGCGTAAGGATGTCAACAAGCCGAAAGGGAAGACCTCGGCGTACGCCTTCTTCGTCCAGACCTGCAGGGAGGAGCACCGCAAGAAACACCCCGAGCAGTCCGTCAACTTCGCCGAGTTCTCCAAGAAGTGCTCCGAGAGGTGGAAGGTAGGCAGAGGTCAAGGGTTAAGGGTCGTACCTAGGGAGTGCTCCTAGAGGTGGAAGGTAGGCAGAGGTCAAGGGTTAAGGGTCGTTGTACTTAGGGAGTGCTCGTAGAGGTGGAAGGTAGGGATAGGTTAAGGGTCGTACCTAGGGAGTGTTCCTAGAGGTGGAAGGTAGGCAGTGGTCAAGGGTCGTACATAAGGAGTGCTCCGAGAGGTGGGAGGTAGGGAGAGGTTAAGGGTCATTCTTAGAGAGTGCTCCGAGAGGTGGAAGGTAGACCCGGGGTCAGCGGTCGTACTTAGGGAGTGCTCCTAGAGGTGCAAGGTAGGCTGAGGGGTCAAGGGTCGTACTTAAAGAGTGAAGTTAGGCCTAGGTCACGGGTTGGTAATGAAGAAGCCTGTTTGTTTCTTATTTCTATCGGTCAGTCTACACTCAGTGTACTCTAGTGAGGTTCTCCCGAGGTTCTAGTGAGGTTCTATTGAGGTTCTAGTGAGGTTCTTGTGTGTGCAGGGCCTGACTCCGTCTGATAAGAAGTGTTTCGAGGACATGGCAAAGCAGGACAAGGTGCGCTACAACAGAGAGATGAAGGACTACGTCCCCCCCAAAGGCTTTGGGAAGAGGGGCCGCAAGAGGAAAGACCCCAACGCCCCTAAGAGACCCCCGTGAGTACACACACACACACACACACACACACATACACTGCCCCAAAGAGTCCCCGGTGAGTACACACACACACACACACACACACACACACACACTGCCCCAAGAGACCCCCATGAGTACACACACACAGTGAACACACACCCCCATAGCCTTCTCTCGCTGTAACCATAGTGACCTGCTGCGGCTTTTATAGAGTTCATCAGCTAGATATGAAGTTAGTCCCTCCTCAACACTCTCTTTCTCTGTCTCTGTGTCTCTTTCTCTTGCTCGCTCTCTCTCTCTCGCTCTCTGTCTCCAGCTCTGCGTTCTTTGTGTTCTGCGGGGAGTACCGCCCCACAGTGAAGCAGCAGTACCCAGGCCTGTCCATTGGAGAGTGTGCCAAGAAGCTTGGGGAGATGTGGTCCAAGCTCACCCAGTCTGACAAGCTGCCCTACGAGGAGAAGGCCCAGAAACTACGCGAGAAATACGACCGGGTAACTAACACACACACACACACACACATATAGACTGAGAGAAACACACACACACATACACACACACACACACATATATAGACTGAGAGAAACACACACACCCATATAATGTGTGTTCACAGGAGGACAGGTGGAGAGACAGTAAAGTCCATCTCCCTCGTTGTCATGACAAAAACGTTGTTAATTAGGAAGGGTATCAGCAATCAAAGCAGTGTGAATTGTAAACTATGTTGAAGCCATGTGCTAACAAAGCTAGTTCCTGCTACAAACCTATTTCACTAATTACATTGCTAGCAGCATGCTATCAAACCATAGAGAATATAGCTAGCATTGTGCTGTCAAACCATAGAGAATATAGCTAGCATCGTGCTATCAAACCATAGAGAATATAGATAGCATTGTGCTGTCAAACCATAGAGAATATAGCTAGCCTCGTGCTATCAAACCATAGAGAATATAGCTAGCCTCGTGCTATCAAACCATAGAGAATATGGCTAGCATCGTGCTATCAAACCATAGAGAACATGGCTGGAATCATGCTATCAAAGCATAGAGAATGTGAGAGTGTAGTGTCCCCCCGCCCGTCTCCCCGGTGACCCTGGAAGGAGAGATACCAGCGGAGATACTGAGCAGGACTCAGAGTTTTATTAAGAACAAACCCAGTGCTGACACGTAGTCTGAAGAGACCACAGTCACACTAACTTTCACACACACACACAAACTTTCACACACTAACTTTCACACGCTCTCACGTCAGTCGTCTACACTATCCTCCTGTCTCGTTCCCAAGTGAACTCTTCTGACACAGAATAAACTCTGTGACATGAGCTACGATTCATTCAGATCACTGTGACATCATCCAGATCACTGTGACATCATCCAGATCACTGTGACAGGGGTTGTTTCATCCAGACCACTGTGACATCACTTTTAGAACTCCATCAAACCAAAGGTTAATGGCAGTCTGGATTGTTTTGAAGAGTGTCAATGTTGTTACTAAACTTTGTGTGTGTGTGTGTGTGTGTGTGTGTGTGTGTGTGTGTGTCTCTGTCTGTCTCGGTGTGTGTAGGACATGGTAGCGTACCGTGGGGGGGCCACCTTCTCCAGAGCACCCAGTGGATCTGCTCAGGGAGCCATGGAAGACGATGACGATGAGGATGGAGAGGACGACGACGATGAAGATGACGATGAATAGACTGCCCGTTAGCTTGTCTGCGTGTGTGTGTGTCTGCGCGCGTGTGTGTGTGTGTGTCTGTGTGTGTGTGTGTGCCTGCGTGTGTGTGTGTGTGTCTGCGTGCGTGTGCGTGCGTGCGTGTGTGTGTGTGTCTGCGTGTGTGTGTGTAAGAGAGAGAAAGAGAGAGTGTGTCGCTCTGAGCAGAGAGGGGTAGAAACCAGGACTACATGGTAATGATTCTGCTGGTCCACTAGTTTTTAATGATAGTTTCAAACCCGGTAGTTTTTAATCATAGCTTCAAAGCAGCGTAGGATATTTTAACGCACATCAGAACACAGAATCAAATACAATTTAGAAGGAAGTGCTGTTTACCGTTGTCCTTGACAACCAGCTGGTGGGTCAGCCATATTAGGAATGTTACCATGGCGCCAGGCACTGTTTCTGTGAGTCTCTCTCCCCAATCATCAGTGTTCCTCTCTGCTCCACGGGACAGGCTAATCCCACTGTGTGTGTGTGTGTGTGTGTGTGTGTGTGAGAGAGAGAGATAGAGATAGAGAAGAGAATGTGTCTTATTATTTTGCCTTTTAAGTAAAAAACAGCAGCTTTGACTTTAGTCTCCAGAGTGAGAGACAAATCTTATACTCGGTCAGCTGCTGTCATAAGTAGAAAGAAGAAGGAAAATGACTTCCCCGTGTTACCATGACGACCCTTTCCCCCCCACGTTCCAGAGTTCGGGCAGAGCATGACCTCTTAAAGCTTCACTCTGCAATACGGAACTGTTAGCTTGAGAACGTGGGGTGACCTAAAATTTGCTTATTTCTATATAACGGCCATTAACCCCCTCCCCCACCCAAAAAAAAAAAACATATCCTCAAAGAAGCCACAACTTCACTGACCTCTAGAACACGGCTTTTGAGAGGGCTCCACCTGGTGGCTGGTTGTGGCATTACAGGATCGTCTCCGCGTTAACTGCCACTCTAGCTCTGGGTACGGCAGCTGTCCCGAGCCCTCTAAGTGAACGATCACACACACAAAAAACCCTAGATCCTGTTGATTCATTTGTTTTTTTGTTTGATTTTTATTTTCTTACTCGAGAAGATCGTTTTTGTTCAAACTCACTGTTGATGTAGAAGTTAACTTTTTTAATAAAAATTTATGATTCGGAATATTCTGTTTGTTGTCCTCTTTCAAATGATATCATATAGCAAGTAGATTTGTTAACTTTAGTGTCAGTCACAATAGTTGTGATTTATCAGGGTTAACCGTTAGGGTATCAGCTATTAATTTATTGTTACTTTGTGCGAACTGTCTGACATTTAACATTTATTTTTATATTAACATCCTTTTATTAGCCGTGTGTTTGTACCAGCAGATGGCGACATTGCAGCAAACTCAAAGGTGTTGGGATAAACTATTATCGTGTAGCCTAATAACGTTTTGGAAGTTGGCTACTCAAGGCATACAATTAAAGAAAGTCGGCCTATATAACTTGCTAATGCATGTCTTCATAAATAGTGTTAAATAATGGTGCTAGGGAAATATAACATACTTATCACATCCTAGTTGTGTGATTTATCAAAATGTGTGACTGCAAGCATTTGATCCATCCCCTGGTGCTTTCTGGAAGGCATACAAAGTTCAGAGCTTTAAAACGTTTATTTAAATATCACTAGAAACATCGTCATCATCAGTCGTTAACAGCGGCTGTTGAACAGCAGCGTAAAAACAATATCAAAATACAGTACAAGAGATTCTCCCATCACCGTGGCAACGCCTGACACCAGAAGCCGTAACCTTGTCACAGAGCCGGGAGGTGGGCGTGGCCACTGCCGAGAAAGTGGTTTGATAGTAGAGACAGAGCGCAAGTCAAAGGAAAGTGCAGCTTTGTTTTTCCTCACGGTGTGGGCGTTGCCTAAATGCGTTCTGTGTCTATGGCTTTTTCAGAACTACATGGGCAACAAAAACCCAATGCGAAGCATCAGGGTGTGACAGTGTGCATGAGTTCACCCTGTCAAAGCTGACCCTTCGCCTTTATCTGTTTCCATAGTAAGAGGAGAATCGGGAGGGGTCACCACCTCAACATCCTACAGGCAGTAAAAATAGGGAGACACCTCTTCTGCTTTGCATTGAAACTCTACTGTGTAGTAGTAACAATAGAGACACCTCTACTGCTTTGCATTGAGGCTTTTGTCGCACACGTATTTATGAAAGTGTCTGTTCGCTTTCCTGTCTCCTAGCCTCCTACCTTGTACTCCGGTTTCCTTTCCTGTATCCTAGGCTTCTACCTTGTGCTCTGGTTTCCTTTCCTGTATCCTAGCCTCCTACCTTGTACTCCGGTTTCCTTTCCTGTATCCTAGCCTATCTTGTGCTCTGGTTTCCTTTCCTGTATCCTAGACTTCTACCTTGCGCTACGTTTTTTTTCCTGTATCCTAGCCTCCTACCTTGTGCTCCGTTTCGTTTCCTCTATCCTAGCCTCCTACCTTGTGCTCTGGTTTCCTATCCTGTATCCTAGCCCCCTACCTTGTGCTCTGTTTTCCTTTCCTGTCTCCTAGCCTCCTACCTTGTGCTCTGGTTTCCTTTCCTGTATCCTAGCCTCCTACCTTGTGCTCCGGTTTGCTTTCCTGTATCCTAGCCGCCTACCTTGTGCTCCGGTTTCCTTTCCTGTCTTCTAGCCTCCTACCTTGTGCTCTGGTTTCCTTTCCTGTATGCTAGCCTCCTACCTTGTGCTCCGGTTTCCTTTCCTGTATCCTAGCCTCCCACCTTGTGCTCCGGTTTCCTTTCCTGTCTCCTAGCCTCCAACCTTGTGCTCTGGTTTCCTTTCCTGTATCCAAGCCCCCTACCTTAATTGCTCTGGCGGGAGGGGAAAGGAAGCAAAAAGACAAGGAAACTAGGAGACAACAGAAGGGTACTAGGAGACAACAGAAGGGAACTAGGCTGTTAGTATGAAAGCTCATTCCCATGTGTTCTTAAATATATATAAAGTTCAATAATGATGACAAATCAATACTGCATATTCAGAATCAGATCATGCACAGGAATACAGTAAATAATGGATAATCAAGAACCCACTTTTGATATTGAATATCAGTGAAAACGCGATATGATTGGTGGAATATCAGGCATCAGACCTTTCCTTTAGTCCAATTAAAATACACATTTCAGTTACCATTCATAAAAACATATGAATCATGACAAATGGTTGGTCTCACAGTTTTACCCAGAACTCTTCGTC
>JAPMUY010003884.1:147500-150000 GCA_026901105.3 Galaxias olidus
TTCTCTGTTTAAATCATACGGAATTTATCAGTGCTGTTATTCTACCTACAATCCTGAAGTAATATAATAATCAAAATAATACATTAATAAAGTAATAATAATAATAATAAGTAATATAATAATCAAAATAATACATTAATAAGGTAATAATAATAATAATAAGTAATACAATAATCAAAATAATACATTAATAAAGTAATAATAATAATAATAATAAGTAATATAATAATGTAAATAATACATTAATAAAGTAATAATAATAATAAGAAGTAATATAATAATCAAAATAATACATTAATAAAGTAATAATAATAATAAGAAGTAATATAATAATCAAAATAATACATGAATAAAGTAATAATAATAATGAAAGGCTAATGTGTGCTACCTTTTGTGTTTCGTCCTTCTTCTCCTGTTTCAGAGTATCTGTCAGGTTGACTAGTTTGTCCATCGCCTCCACCTGGAACATACCACTATGTTTCACTTTGCTTCAGTTTACCACGCTTTACTACAGTTCACAACGCTTTACTACAGTTTACCACGCTTTACTACAGTTTACCACGCTTTACCACAATTTACCATGCTTTACTACAGTTTACCACGCTTTACTATGGTTTTCCAAACTTTACTACAGTTCACAATGCTTTACTACAGTTTACCATGCTTTACTACAGTTTACCACGCGTTTACCAAACTTTACTACAGTTCACAACGCTTTACTACACTTTACCACGCTTTACTACAGTTTACCATGCTTTACTACAGTTGACCACAGTTTACTACAGTTTACCACGCTTTACAACAGTTTACCATGCTGCTTTACTACAGTTTACCACACTTTACTACAGTTTACCACGCTTTACCACAGTTTACCATACTTTACTACAGTTTACCAGTTTACTACAGTTTACCAGACAGTTTACTACAGATATGAGGGATTGGTGAACACACAGCACTAATAATACTATTAGACTGGTACCTGTCTGTTGAGGTGTTTGAGGTACATTCCACAGGCTCTGCAGAAAGCCTCCAACAGCAAACCAAACCGCCGAGACACCGTTTTATTGTGCATCTCTGACCTGACACACACACACACACACACACACACACACACACACACACACACACACACACACACACACACACACACACACACACACACACACACACACACACACACGCACACACACACAGGGATATAGACGCAGGCACACAGATTTAGTATGCAGTTAAATAAGAATTATTAGAAAAATAATTTATTACTGATAAGAAGACGTTCTGTATGCTGCTGACATCACTTCCTGTATGCTGCTGACATGACTTCCTGTGACTCACTTGAGATGCCAGAAGAAAAAGTGTCCTATCCTCTGATTGGTCAATGCCTTCTTGATGAGGAAGCGGGCCAAAGGATTGTCCAGATACATTTCATACTTCAACACCTGAAAACGCACAGCACAGGGAAACAATGCAGCACAGGTACACAACACAACACAGGTAAACTCACAGCATAGGTAAACAACACAGCCACAAAGACACACCCACGGAGCTGGAACAGCAGGCACTACACACACACACACACACACACGCACGCACGCACGCACACACACACTGACCTGCACTAGCTGCAGCAGGTACTCCACACACACACACACACACACACTGACCTGCACTAGCTGCAGCAGGTACTACACACACACACACACACACACACACACACACACACACACACACACACATACACTGACTTGCACTAGCTGCAGCAGGTGCTACACACACACTCACACACTCACACACACACACACACACGCACACATACACACACACGCACACTGACCTGCACTAGCTGCAGCAGGTACTACACAAACAAACACACACACACACACACACACACACACACACACACACTGACCTGCACTAGCTGCAGCAGGTACCCCACACACACACACACACACACACACACACACTGACCTGCACTAGCTGCAGCAGGTACCCCACACACACACACACACACACACACACTGACCTGCACTAGCTGCAGCAGGTACTGGCTGAGCTTGTCGTCGGAGAGGCCCTGGACGAGGCAGCGCAGCGCGAACTCTCTCACCATGGGGTCAGGGAAGTTACAGTCCAGCAGCTCCAACGCAGACTCAGGCTGCATCAGCGGCCAATCACGGAGCAGACAGTACATCTGGGGGAGGGACACAGGGTCAGCACGCAGGCCTCTGATTGGAGGGTTTAGGATCATAGCCAATGGGACGCAGCAGGAGAGGTTTGATGATGACATACTGAGACGTTAAGGTTAAGGAACTGAACACATCAAACATCATGAAGTAACTAAGGGAGCGTTGTGTGTGTTTCATTGTTCAGGTACGTGTGTGTGTGTGTGTGTGTGTGTGTGTGTGTGTGTTACCTGTGACACCTCGTCCCTGGAGTTCCACTTGACAGAGAGCAGCAGTTTGGGAAGAGACTCTGGAATGTTGATGCAGTAATGTCTGGAGGG
>JAPMUY010003884.1:155000-172500 GCA_026901105.3 Galaxias olidus
ATTTCTTTAAAATTTGAAAGTGTATTTCTATAAACACCTTCAGAGTGTATTTCTATAAATACCTTCAGATTGTATTTCTCCCCTCCAGTCATCCAGAATGCAGCCGCTTGTCTAGTCTTCAACCGCCCTAAGTTCACTCACTTTCATTTGCTATACTCAGTAATTGTTTGCACCAAGAAATTGTTTATATTAGGTTTGTGATGGTTCTGCTTTGTAGCCTGTTGTTTAATGGGTTAGGGTTAGGGTTAGGGTTAGGGTTAGGGTTAGGGCCTAACCCTAACCCTAACACTTGCTTAGCTCTTATCTTGGTGATTAGGTCGGGGATGCACTTATCTTATTTACCTAACTTGTATTTTTTTACCTTCTCTTGTTTAAAACAATTTTTTGTAAATTCGCTTTGGACAAAAGTGTCTGCTAAATGATTGTAACGTAATTTCTGTAAATACCTAAAGAATGTATTTCTATAAATACCTTGACAGTGTATTTCTATTAATACCTTGAGAGTGTATTTCTATAAATACCTTGACAGTGTATTTCTATTAATACCTTGAGAGTGTATTTCTGTTAATACCTTTAGAGTGTATTTCTATTAATATCTTGAGAGTGTATTTCTATTAATACCTTGAGAGTGTATTTCTGTTAATACCTTGAGAGTGTATTTCTGTTAATACCTTTAGAGTGTATTTCTGTTAATACCTTTAGAGTGTATTTCTATTAATATCTTGAGAGTGTATTTCTATAAATACCTTGAGAGTGTATTTCTATTAATACCTTGAGAGTGTATTTCTATTAATACCTTGAGAGTGTATTTCTATTAATATCTTGAGAGTGTATTTCTATTAATACCTTGAGAGTGTATTTCTATAAATACCTTGAGAGTGTATTTCTATTAATACCTTGAGAGTGTATTTCTATAAATACCTTGAGAGTGTATTTCTGTTTGGAGTTGGAGGGAGAGACGATAACCCAGATGGTCACGATTAGACGGCCTACAGAGAGAGAGAGAGAGACATAGAAAGAGAGGGAGAGAGAGAGACATAGAGGGAGAGAGAGAGAGAGACATAGAGGGAGAGAGAGAGAGAGAGATAGAGGGAGAGAGAGAGAGAGACATAGAGGGAAAGAGAGAGAGAGACATAGAGGGAGAGAGAGGGAGAGACATAGAGGGAGAGAGAGAGAGAGACATAGAGGGAAAGAGAGAGAGAGAGAGACATAGAAAGAGAGGGAGAGAGAGAGAGAGAGAGAGAGCGAGAGAGCGAGAGAGAGAGAGTTTATGTCCAAAGCTGCCACATGTAGAACCCAAGCCATGATATGAACAATAAACAGCTACAGTATATAGTATATATACATTATATACCAAACCCTGGGGGGTTAGGGGTTAGGGGTTAGGGGTCAGGGGTCAGACACAGACCTTTGTCCAGCTTGCAGTAGATGTGAGGGGGGAGGTCTGGGGAGGATTCGACGCTGGGGGGGTAGACGTAGAGCGCCTGGCTGTGGGCCCCGCCCCCCTCCCTCTCCTCCATGGCTTCTCTGCACACGCTCAGTATGGAGCGCCGGAAGTCCTGCACCTCAGGGTCCTTCAGCTGCTCAAACTCACAGACTGGCATGCCGATGGCAAAGCCTGCACACACACAGAGACACACACACACACACACACACACACACACACAGAAATAGAGCAAGTGATGTCTACAGCATCCATGACGTCTTCTTATCAGAAATAATATTTTCCTAAGAATTCTTAACTAACTACTTACTAAATCTGAGTGCCTGCGTCTGTATCCCTGTGTGTGTGTGTGTGTGTGTGTGTATGCAGTGTGTGTGTGTGTGTGTGTGTGTGTGTGTGTGTATGCATGCAGTGTATGTGGTCTTCACCTATTTCCCGGTTGAGGATCTTCTCCTCTCGGTTGCCGAGCGGCTCAATGACCTTTAGGATGGGATGGAACAGCCGGAGGTCACACAGCCTCCGAGTTTCGTCATAGAACTCCTCCCTCTCCGCCTCCTGGGTCACGCCCACAAATATGTAGCTCGACTCCTCCTGACCAATCACAGAGCACAACACGGAGTCAGGACCAAACCTTGGCCTATCCTAGCTAAGGATGATCCATGGGGTCCATCCTATAACAGGTGGTGCAGGGGTGGGGTTAGGGTTTACCTGTAACAGGTGTTGTTAGGGGCGGGGTCAGGGTTTACCTGTAACAAGTGTTGTTAGGGGCAGGGTTTACCTGTAACAGGTGTTGTTAGGGGCGGGGTCAGGGTTTACCTGTAGCAGGTGTTGTTAGGGGCAGGGTCAGGGTTTACCGGTAACAAGTGTTGTTAGGGGCAGGGTCAGGGTTTACCTGTAACAGGTGTTGTTAGGGGCGGGGTCAGGGTTTACCTGTAGCAGGTGTTGTTAGGGGTAGGGTCAGGGTTTACCTGTAACATGTGGTGGTAGGGGCAGGGTCAGGGTTTACCTGTAACAGGTGGTGCAGGTCAGTGTTTACCTATAACAGGTGATGCAGGGGCAGGGTCAGGGTTTACCTGTAACAAATGTTGTTAGGGGCAGGGTCAGGGTTTACCTGTAACAGGTGGTGCAGGGTTGGGGGTCAGTGTTTACCTGTAACAGGTGATGGAGGGGCGGGGTCAGGGTTTACCTGTAACAAGTGTTGTTAAGGGCAGGGTCAGGGTTTACCTGTAACAGGTGTTGTTAGGGGCAGGGTCAGGGTTTACCTGTAACAGGTGATGCAGGGGCGGGGTCAGGGTTTACCTGTAACAGGTGATGCAGGGGCGGGGTCAGGGCTTACCTGTAACAGGTGGTGCAAGGGGTACTTGCGGGCCTCGCTGAACAGCAGCTGTTTGATGGAGGTGAGGGGCGCCTCGCGGACACACTCCAGGCTGACCATCATGCCGTTGGGCAGGCAGCAGTCCACCAGGATACGGGGCGGCATCAGGTGGAGACCCCATAGCTCCCCCGACGACGGTCTGGGCGCCATGACCACCACTCAAACCTCCTCTTCCTCCTCCTGCTCCTCCTCCTCCTCACCCACTCTACAGGCTGGAAGGAGTAGGACAGACAGACAGACAGACAGACAGACAGGCAGGCAGGCAGGCAGACAGACAGACAGACAGGGTCAGTAATTTGTTGTGAACATGTTTGATGTGTTTTTCCTCTAAGCAGAATTCCTTTCTTTGTCTCTTCTACAAGGGGATGTATGGATGGAGGGAGGGAGGGAGGGAGGGGAGGGAGGGATAGAAACACAGGTGGAAGAAACAGAGGAAAGATGAAAGGCCAGAGAGAGAAGAGGTTTTACGCATACATTCCAGTCAAGGATGATAGTAAGATGAGGGAGGTACAGATCAGTACAGTGAACTAAAATATAGTATAGATCAGTGTAGTGAACTAGAATATAGTACAGATCAGTGTAGTGAACTAGAATATAGTACAGATCAGTGCAGTGAACTAGAATATAGTACAGATCAGTACAGTGAACTATAATATAGTACAGATCAGTACAGTGAACTATAATATAGTATAGATCAGTACAGTGAACTAGAAAATAGTACAGATCAGTGCAGTGAACTAGAATATAGTCCAGATCAGTGTAGTGAACTGGAATATAGTACAGATCAGTGTAGTGAACTAGAATATAGTATAGATCAGTACAGTGAACTATAATATAGAACAGATCAGTGTAGTGAACTTGAATATAGAACAGACCAGTGCAGTGAACTAGAATATAGTATAGATCAGTGCAGTGAACTAGAATATAGAACAGATCAGTGTAGTGAACTAGAATATAGTACAGATCAGTGTAGTGAACTAGAATATAGTACAGATCAGTGTAGTGAACTAGAATATAGTATAGATCAGTATAGTGAACTAGAATATAGAACAGATCAGTGTAGTGAACTAGAATATAGTACAGATCAGTGTAGTGAACTAGAATATAGTACAGATCAGTGTAGTGAACTAGAATATAGTATAGATCAGTACAGTGAACTAGAATATAGTACAGATCAGTACAGTGAACTAGAATATAGTAGATCAGTACAGTGAACTATAATATGGTATAGATCAGTACAGTGAACTATAATATAGTATAGATCAATGTAGTGAACTAGAATATAGTACAGATCAGCGCAGTGAACTAGTATATAGTATAGATCAGTAGAGTGAACTAGAATATAGTATAGATCAGTACAGTGAACTATAATATAGTACAGATCAGTACAGTGAACTATAATATAGTACAGATCAGTACAGTGAACTATAATATAGTACAGATCAGTACAGTGAACTATAATATAGTATAGCATGTTGTTATTCACTAAGCCAGGGAGTACAGAACATTACAGCCCCCCCCCCTCTCCCCCATATCTCTCTACAGTACCCCCCCTCTCCCCCATATCTCTCTACAGTACCCCCCCCTCTCCCCCATATCTCTCTACAGTACCCCCCCCTCCCCCATATCACTCTACAATACCCCCCTCTCCCCCATATCGCCATATCGCTCTACTCGCTCTACAGTACCCCCCCTCCCCCATATCTCTCTACAGTACCCCCCTCTCCCCCATATCTCTCTACAGTACCCCCCCCCCCCCCCCCCCTCCAGAAGCGGCAGAGCGTCTAACGCAGTCTGACGTAATCCCGAGCGGTGCAGAGCAAACGGGAACAGCAGGCGCTCTGTGAACAAAGAACCTGGACTCTGCAGCAGCGCCAAAGTAGGACACGGCACACACACACACACACACACACACACACTGCACACACACATACACTGCACACACACTGTACACACACATGCACTGCACACACACACACACAATCAGCTGTGTTTGGGTCAAGTGGAAGCTGTTGAGGATTCACCTGATATGAAGCTCAATATGAATCCTATTCATCAGACAGAGTCTGGTCAGAGAGTCGACTCGTAGATCTGATTCATCAGACAGAGTCTGGTCAGAGAGTCGACTCGTAGATCTGATTCATCAGACAGAGTCTGGTCAGAGAGTCGACTCGTAGATCTGATTCATCAGACAGAGTCTGGTCAGAGATCTGACGGACAAGACTCAAAGTGGGTGACCTCATGTAGGAGACACCTTCAATGTTTCTCCACCACTCCTCTCCTCCCCTCCCATCTCCTTCTCTCCTCTCCTCCTCCCCTCTTCTCTCCTCTCCACCCTTCTCCTCCTCCACCTCTCCTCTCTGTCAGATAGTTAGTCAGTCATCTTGATTATAATAAGAGGGAGACAGGCTTCTTTCTGATGTGTTATGACACCCCACACAGCAGGACACCCTCTCTCTCACACACACACATACACACACACACACGCTCTTTCTCTCTGTCTCTCTCTCACACACATACACACACACTCTCTCGCTCTCTCTCTGTCTCTCACATACACACACACACACGCTCTCTCTCTCAGTCTCTCTGTCTCTATCTCTCTCTCTCACACACACACACACGCACACGCTCTCTCTCTCTCTCTCTCACAAACACACACACACACGGCTTTAGGGAAACACCCAAAGAGAGAGAGTGAGAGAGAGACAGAGAGACAGACAGAGAGAGATAGATACAGACAGAGAGAGTGACAGACAGACAGAGTGATACAGACAGAGTGAGAGAGAGAGACAGACAGAGAGAGTGAGTGAGATCAGCCTAATCCTTTGTGCTGTCACGTCAAAGGAGACATCAACTCCTCAACTCTGTGTCCAACTGAAGGGTGTCAGCTTCTAGTACTGATCAGCCATCCACACACTATCAGATATATCTATAGATATATAGATATCAACAGCTTCAAGTACTGATCAGCCATCCACACACTAACAGACATATCTATAGATATATATATATATAGATATCAACAGCTTCAAGTACTGATCAGCCATCCACACACTAACAGACATATCTATAGATATATAGATATCAACAGCTTCTAGTACTGATCAGCCATCTACGCACTAATATACATAGATATATACACATAAATATCAACAGCATCTAGTAATGATCAGAAAGGTATGCACTAACAGACACCTCTATAGATAGGGCTGCAATCCCCCCCCCCCCCCCATTTTTTTGGGTATTTGGGTATTTGGTTTTGGTATTTTCTATAGATTGTAAGGATCTATCAATAGTAATTAGCTATAGATGATCTATGGTATATCAGTAATAAGATCTATAGATTATGATTAATCTATCAGAGTAATCTCATAGTAATTATCTATAATAGTAATATCTATAGATTATGAGTATATATCATAGTAATTGTCTATAATAGTATAGATTATGAGTATATATCATAGTTATTATCTATAATAGTATAGACTATGAGTATATATCATAGTAATTTTCTATAATTGTAACATCTATAGGTTATGAGTATATATCATAGTAATTATCGATAGATAGATGATATTAGTAGTAATATATATAGATTATGAGTCTCTGTCATAATATTTATATAACAGATTATAGCCTGCATTTACCAACCTGACCATCAATGTCCGGCGGAATACAAACACTACACCACACACACACTCCACAACACACACACACACGCTACACACCCTCTTCCCATATCAATAAATCATATAGGCTTATGTAACACAGTTAGTATGTATGACAGATCTCTTTGCGTGAATTTGATGTTTACTTAAACGGGTCAGCTCTCTCTCTCTCTCTGTCTTGCCCCATCCTTTCATCCTAAAAGAAAGGGGGATCTCTTTCTCTCCACCACAATCCCCCTATTAGACCCCCCACCCCTTTCCCCAGCTCGCTAAAATAGTCTTAAATCGCTGTCATGGCAACCGGGTCATTATTAGGTTTCGCATAACGGAGTCACACTCGGTATGATTATGAATCACGTGGCGCGCGTGGGGACAACGGGACCGGTTGACGGTCTTTGTTTTCATCTCCTACGGTAACCTGCGAGTCACGTTGCGTCCTGAACAGTATTCTCTTTCCTCTCATCCTTTCTTTATTTACCTTCATTCTTTCTTCCCTACCGTTTCTGCCTCAAGTTTTTCCACTCACCGCCTCTAACGGGGGCTCGCGCCAGTCTGTCCGGGGGGACCTTGTCGGTGGGCGGGTGCGCTATGGCGCGTGCCTCCGTCAAAGAGAGTGCGAGGGGAGCCCCGGTCATAGCATCGCTGTCAACCGGCGAACGCCCCCGTCCTTTTCTTCACAACGCCCGGCTCCGACTCCGTTCTGAACGTCAGACAGTCGGTTAGATCCACGCGTGCCCTGTCAGTCCCGTTAACTCAGCTTCGAATGTCTGTTTATCTTCCCCAGCCTTTAACGTTATGAGAGATTAAGCGTTGCCGTCCCCGTGCCGGGTTGAGGTTTATCATCACACAGAACAATGTGTCCGGTAGGGCTGGGGGTAGGAGAGCGGGGGGCGGTAAATCTTCACGGAATTCATTTTTTAAAGGGGACGCTTTCTGACAGTCAGCTGTTCGGCGTCTAAGGACAGGCGGAGAACAGCGGTGCGCGCCTTTAAGGGGCGCTGCCGCGAATCAACCCTTTTATTTGTCGGGGTATGAAAAATAGGATTCCAACACGCTGCGTTGATATCGTTTTATCATCTTTTCTAAACTATCGTTTGCCCCAGAACAAGCAGCAAAACATGCCAAGAATTTTCCATCATCTCTCTTTTAGTCTGTGCTGCCTTACTGAAATAACGCCAGTCTGCGCTGTTAATACAACTCTGTCTCTCCTCCCCATGGGCAACTAAGAACAACAGAGAGAAACGACAAACGTCTCCTGTCCCCGTTTCCTTTAGCCATGTGTGGCCTTTGGGGTTTTACCGTTTGTCACACATCAGAACTAGACCATGCAGTATGACTACACACTGCCAGTATGAGTGAAGAGACCGATTTACTACATGTAAAACACACACACACACACACACACACACACACACACACACACACACACACACACACACACACACACACACACACACACACACACACACACACACACACACACACACACACACACACACAAACACATTTTTAATTTTTTTAAATCATGTGTTGTTTAATCTTAATCCTGTTTTTGTTTTGCAGCAGAGAAAGGGTTAGGGTTTAGGGAGAGAGAGGAAACCTCTCTCACACACACACACACACACACACACACACACACACACACACACACACACACACACACACACTACCAGAGAGAGGAAGGGTTAAGGTTTAGTTGTGTTGTTTGTGAGATTATGTCCTACCGCAGTGTGTGTTTCTGACAGTGTGTGTGTGTGTGTGTGTGTGTGTATGTGTGTGTGTGTGTGCATAGGGATGAGGGTATGGAGGATAGAATAGAGGGATGAGGGTATGGAAGAGATAGAGGGATGAGGTTATGGAGGAGATAGAGGGATGAGGGTATGGAGGAGAGATAGAGGTATGAGGGTATGGAAGAGATAGAGGGATGAGGTTATGGAGGAGACAGAGGGATGAGGGTATGGAGGAGAGATAGAGGTATGAGGGTATGGGGAGGAAGAGAGGGATGAGGGTATGGAGAGATAGAGGGATGAAGGTATGGAGGATAGAATAGAGGGATGAGGGTATGGGGAGGAAGAGAGGGATGATGGTATGGAGGAGAGATAGAGGGATTAGGGTATGGAGGAGGTAGAGGGATGAGGGTATGGAGGAGAGATAGAGGGATGAGGGTATGGAGGAGATAGAGGGATGAGGGTATGGAGGAGATAGAGGGATGAGGGTATGGAGGAGATAGAGGGATGAGGGTATGGAGGAGATAGGGGATGAGGGTATGGGGAGAGATAGAGGGATGAGGGTATGATGGAGATAGAGGGATGAGGGTATGGAGGAGATAGAGGGATGAGGGTATGGAGGAGAGAATAGAGTTATGAGGGTATGGGGAGGAATAGAGGGATGAGGGTATGGGGAGAGATAGAGGGATGAGGGTATGGGAAGAGATAGAGGGATGAGGGTATGGAGAGGAAGAGAGGGATGAGGGTATGGAGGAGAGATAGAGGGGTGAGGGTATGGAGGAGAGAATAGACATAGGAGAAATGTATCATTTGTCTTCCTCTCATCCCTCATCCCTGTACCATTCTCTTGTGGTAGCACTGAGGGAGAGATTAAGACAATCAACACAAACACCTTCTGTAAACAACAACACAATCACCCTCTGTAAACAAAAACAACACAAACAGCCTCTGTAAAGAACATCAACACAAACACCCTCTGTAAACAACAACACAAACACCCTCTTTAAACAAAAACAACACAAACACCCTCTGTAAACAAAAACAACACAAACACCCTCTGTAAACAAAAACAACACAAACACCCTCTGTAAACAACAACACAAACACCCTCTGTAAACAACAACACAAGCACCCTCTGTAAGCAACAACACAAACACCCTCTGTATGCAACAACACAAACACCCTCTGAGTGAGTGTGTGTGTTGAGTGAGTGCCAGGGGTCCCTTCCTCTGCTACTTCCTCCTGCTCACCGTGGTAACAGTTGTTTTTTGGTGCCAAAAGCAACAACACTTCACTCTCTCTTCCTCTCCTCTCCCTTCCTTTCTCTCTTCCTCTCCTATTCCTCCCTTCCTGTCTCCCTCTTCTCCCTCCCTTTCAGTCTCTCTTAAACTTTCTTTGTATCTTTCTCCTTTAAATCCTTAACTTATACTATTCAATGTTTCAGAACATCTACCCTTTCTCTCTCACACACACACACACACACACACTCACGTAAACACAAAGCCACACACACAGACACGTTAAGGCTTTGCTAAAGTCGCAGAGCTATTGTTTACGTTTTCCTGTTTTTAGGTTATCACTGGAAGTCTGTGTGGGTGTGTTCTCCAGATTCTTTGTCTAAGCATGTGTGTGTGTACGTCAGTGCGTGTGTCATTGTGTGAGTGTACATCAGTGAGTGTGTCAGTGTGTGTGTGTGTACGTCAGTGTGTGTGTATCAGTGTGTGTGTGTGTACGTCAGTGTATGTGTGTCAGTGTGTGTGTGTGTGTACGTCAGTGTGTGTGTACGTCAGTGTGTGTGTGTACGTCAGTGTATGTGTGTCAGTGTGTGTATCAGAGTGTGTGTGTATGTCAGTGTGTGTGTATCAGTGTGTGTGTGTGTGCGTCAGTGTATGTGTGTCAGTGTGTGTGTGTGTGTGTGTGTGTGTGCGTCAGTGTATGTGTGTCAGTGTGTGTGTCTACGTCAGAGTGTGTGTGCAACCCACGGCACTTTCCTGTTACGACCTGAAACAAAAGGAAACAAACAAGTCTGCGATCATCTCTAAAACAAAACAACCATTTCCACACACACACACACACACACACCGACACACACATACACTGCACACACACACACACACATATATATACACACACACACACACACACACACATATATACACACATGCACACACATGCACACACACACACACACACACACACACACACAGCAGACAGGAAGGGAGTGTGTGCACAGGAAGTCAGTCGGTGTTTTTCAACACAAAAATAAAATGTCTTCTCATGAGGGAATCAAACAGGCCTCTAAACTAACATGCTGTTTAAACAGGTCTTAGACTTTAACATAACATGATGTTTAAACAGGTAATAGTGCTATCTAAACTAACATGATGTTTAAACAGGTCTTAGACTAAACTAACATGATGTTTAAACAGGTTTTAGTCTTTAAACTAACATGTTTAAACAGGTAATAGTGCTATCTAAACTAACATGATGTCAAACAGGTCTTAGTCTAAACTAACATGATGTTTAAACAGGTCTTAGTCTTTAAACTAACATGTTTCGCACCGTTTTGAAAGCCTGTGTTTTCTAGTTTAGTTCATGTTTATAATGTTTCTACTGGCCGTTGAGTTCTGCAGGTTAGGGACAGGCGGCTCGATTCTGAAATATCGATCTTGAAGTATATTTTTGAGAATCGATTCTCACGAAGAAATAATCGATACCAAGTGTTTACTTTAACCAGTCATTTTCTATAATCATATTTCTATTAGATTGATGCTAACGTGAAAAAATTAATGCTGCATTTCAGTAATCAAGATGAAGATGAAGACAACGTGCTACAGCTGACCTGCGACATCAGACCAAATGACTCCAGGGGGGCTGGGAACACAACCACTACTGTGCCCTTGAGCAAGGCACTAAACCCTAAGTTGCTCCAGGGCGACTGTCCCTGTAATGTCATTGTAAGACGCTTTGGATAAAAGTGCCTGCTAAACAAATGTGTAAATGGTCTCTCTTTTGTATAAAAGCCATTCTGTAGTGGCAGCTGAAAGGGTCACGACACAATGAGAGCCCGTACCTAAATGTCGCTTGTGGTAGCATGAATTATGGAATGTCCATACAAGATTTTGAGGTAGAGTAAAGTCCCCTAGTGGAAAAAGTGGGACATAGCACGGGCCTGATCATCTCAGTACACTGGATATGTTATCATCCATCAACTGCTAAATATAACTCCATACTCCTGTCCAGAGCCTTCTTCATTAACTTGTTGTTTTGTTTCCTACACTTCTGATTTACCTACAGAACAAGAGAGAGGAGATCTGCAGGACCCCTCAAAATATTGTAAAAATGAAAATACAGATTGGAAAAACATGTTTATTGTCAAGAAAGGGAAAACATATGTAAGACAATATTACATCTCAAAAGTTGTTAAAACTACAAAAACAAAATGAACAAAAACCAACACATTCACATTGTTATCTTAATTATTTTATGTAATAAATTATTACCGAATAACAGATTTGGCAAGTTTATATTGATCGGTCACCATTACAACTCAACCTCCGCAATGACCCTCACTGACAACCCCCCCCCCCCCCCCCCCCCCCCCCCACACACACACACAGATTGTTAAATTAGTTAGTAATGTTTTTATTATGTGAAGTTTGTGTTTGAATAATGGTGGGTTTAATCGATCCTCACCTGATGCATCTGCTGTCTTTCCCATTGCTAAATAGAAATATCAGTGTTATCAACATTTACCTTTCTCTTTCATCTGGATAAATTAATTGTGTGTTTATTTGGTTCTCATCTTGACCCCTGCGGTGGCATTTGACCCCCAGGATGATGGTGGTCAGCAGGTAGGGAGTAGCTGCCATTAAAAAACAGATCAGTGTGGGCAGAGACATGATGGTAGCTGAGGTTAGAGAGTCTGAGGAGACAAACAAACATGATTGTTATGATTATTATATGATTATGTACCTGGCAGGGCCCTAGATCCTCCAATGCTTCTTTGTTGGTAATACCCAAGGTGAACTATAAGAGGAGCTGTTACGTCCCCTCAGCTGTATGGCTAATCTAGGGCGCTGAAGGACCGAACATTTATCAGAGTATGCCGTGTGGTGGTGAAATGTGGACAAACACAAACCAAGATTGTAAAAGCAATATGTATTTATTGCAGGGACAAACAAAAAGGGATACCACGGCTACACGAACGGTGCCAAATCAAAGAAACAAACAAAAGAGCTAAGCTGAATACAACACGCTTGCTGTCAAAACGTACACGGGGTGGCACCGCTCTAAACTAATGTTTCTAACCAGAGACTACACTACGTGAAGTAAAATGTACACCCTCGGGTATCTAAACTAGCCGCGCTCCGGGAGAAAAATAAAGCACAGTACTTCCTACAGGCAACATAAAAAGGATCAGAATTAACACAGAACACAGTACTGGTACTGGTCTTACGGGAAAAGGGTAAAGAACAAACTAAACGCTGTATATAATACAGGATCGAAAGGGCAAGGGAAAAACCAAACAAAAACTATATCTATTACAGAAACTAAGGAGGGGTCGAATGGGGAAATGCAAACCAACTGAAGATCTATAGGTCTAGTTAGCACTCGCTAACAAACGAACAGACAGACGATACAATCGGGATAAACCCTCTAGCTAACAAACGAACACAGAACACCAAAGGTGAACACCAAAACACATACCTAGCTAAATGAGAGCGAGCTCTAAACACATCGTACACAGAATACAAATCTAATCTCGCTCTCTCGAGACGGCGGGGAGAAGGGTTTAAAACTAGACGGATCGGCTCCTGATTGGTCCGTCAACAGATGGCTGATGGTGTGTGATGAGGGGGAGGGAACCAACGGAACACAGGCGGCAATGCTGAATGAAGGGAATAGCGAAGGGGAAAAACAGAAGGGAAGACAAAAATACACATGCACACATACACAATGCAAACAATACGGACACCAAAATATGGGTGGCCGTAACAGGAGCGGAGAAGCATCTTTCAGCTATTTGGCCCCAAAAACTGTGGAATTCCATTCCGAGCCATATTCGTGAGGCTGAATCAGTCATTGCTTTTAAAAGGGATCTTAAAACGCACCTTTTCAATAAATCTTTTAATTAAACATTAAGTTTAAATATGCTAAAAGTTAAAGGTAGATGTTAGACAAACAAACATGATCGTTATGATTATTACTGAAAATACATTAAAGGTGTCTAAAGCCAGACTACATCTACACTGTGTTACTGAAATACATTAAAGGTGTCTAAAGCCAGACTACATCTACACTGTGTTGCTGAAATACATTAAAGGTGTCTAAAGCCAGACTACATCTACACTGTGTTGCTGAAATACATTAAAGGTGTCTAAAGCCAGACTACATCTACACTGTGTTACTGAAATACATTAAAGGTGTCTAAAGCCAGACTACATCTACACTGTGTTACTGAAATACATTAAAGGTGTCTAAAGCCAGACTACATCTACACTGTGTTACTGAAATACATTAAAGGTGTCTAAAGCCAGACTACATCTACACTGTGTTACTGAAATACATTAAAGGTGTCTAAAGCCAGACTACATCTACACTGTGTTACTGAAATACATTAAAGGTGTCTAAAGCCAGACTACATCTACAGATCCACTTCACTGTCTTTGGGTCCGACAATGGAAGTCTTTGGCAGAGATACTACACCTACAGAAACACACTGTGTTTGTAACATTGTTATGAGACCAATCCAGCAACTACCACAAGGTTCTCTGAAGTAGAAATCTGGTTTTGGATGCAACAATAGAAATCCCAACAGACAGATCAGCAGACACAGAATTATCTGGCAGAACCTCATGGAAATCACAGCTACTAAAACTAGAATGATAACAATGGAAAAAGCAATGCCCTTCCATGCAGGCAAAGGGAGAGTGCATCTGAAACCAGACCACAACAACATAATACTGATAGTCAACAATATTAAGTAATATTTAAAAAAAAAAAAAATTGGTTTTAAGTTTATTATTAAAATCCGACCCTACCTACCAGGAACATGGATCTCTGTCTCCCTGGTTTGGGTGATGTTCTGCTGTTGAACTCTACAGTTGAACTTGTTGGTGGCAGTCTGATACACAGTCACATTCCGTCTGACAGTGTAGGTGCCGTCAGGGTCTTTGACTGTCTCTGTGGGTCCAGCAGAGAGGACGTGTCCCTCACTGTCCAGCCACTCCACCTCAGGCTCTGGGTACCAGCCTCCAGACTCACACTGCAGAACCACTCCAAAGTCTCTGGTTCCTCTGATGGAGATGACTGGTAGAGAAACAGCGCCTACACATGGACAGAGGGAGTATTACACCCACAGAGTCAGGCCTGTAGGTGTTATTACCTCATCCTTGCCCACACTGCCCCCCCTGACCCTATTTCTCTCTCTCTCTCTCTCTCTCTCTCTCTCTCTCTCTCTCTCACACACACACACACACACACACACACACACACACACACACACACACACACACACACACACACACACAAGCCAGTGTAGCATATAAAGCTTAAACCAAACTGTTGATGCTCGGGAAACTTGTGGGGATCACAAGAGTTGTTGTCAGTTTTGACAGTGTCTAGTCTGAGGAGAGTCTGAAAACCAACATGTAGTCTGAGGAGAGTCTGAAAACCAACACCAACATGTAGTCTAAACCAAGTAAGCCAACATGTAGTCTAAGTAAATAAACCAACATGTAGTCTAACTAAATAAACCAACATGTAGTCTAAACTAAGTAAACCAACATGTAATCTAAGCTAAGTAAACCAATATGTAGTCTAAGTAAATAAACCAACATGTAGTCTAAACTAAGTAAACCAACATGTAGTCTGAAGAGAGTCTGAAAACCAACATGTAGTCTAAGTAAATAAACCAACATGTAGTCTGACTAAATAAACCAACATGTAGTCTAACTAAATAAACCAACATGTAGTCTAAACTAAGTAAACCAACATGTAGTCTAAGTAAACCAACATGTAGTCTAAGTAAACCAACATGTAGTCTAAACTAAGTAAACCAACATGTAGTCTAAACTAAGTAAACCAACATGTAGTCTAAGTAAACCAACATGTAGTCTAAGTAAACCAACATGTAGTCTAAGTAAACCAACATGTAGTCTAAACTAAGTAAACCAACATGTAGTCTAAGTAAACCAACATGTAGTCTAAGTAAACCAACATGTAGTCTAAGTAAACCAACATGTAGTCTAAACTAAGTAAACCAACATGTAGTCTAAGTAAACTAACATGTAGTCTAAACTAAGTAAACCAACATGTAGTCTAAGTAAACCAACATGTAGTCTAAGTAAACCAACATGTAGTCTAAACTAAGTAAACCAACATGTAGTCTAAGTAAACCAACATGTAGTCTAAGTAAACCAACATGTAGTCTAAACTAAGTAAACCAACATGTAGTCTAAACTAAGTAAACCAACATGTAGTCTAAACTAAGTAAACCAACATGTAGTCTAAGTAAACTAACATGTAGTCCAAGTAAACTAACATGTAGTCTGAACTAAGTAAACCAACATGAAACCCGATTTTAATTGCCACAATTCTCTATCAATACGATCTTGTGCATAGAGGACCGCCAGACCCCCGCTTTTGTTAAGGAATCCTCCCAATTTTTGGGGTTTCAAGGTTGGCAAGTATGTGGCTAGAATCGCCTTTCTAACAGGCAGATAGAACCACGCAAGAAATATTTAAAAAGTATTGGGATACTTGACATAATATCGCTTAGTATCGGATTGAAAAAAAAAAAGTAGTATCGCCCATCCCTAACTGCGGGTTGAAAACGCTCCACTGTTTGCAGAGTGGAACGAGAAGTTTAGATTATTAACAATAAATAAAAAAATTTAAACTTTATAAAAGCAAACCAAATAAAGTTAATAATAATAATGTTCACAGAGTGGGATGAGGAGTTTGGATTATTATTAATAAATAATATTTATTAAACTTCATGAAAAACCAAAAACAAATAAAGTTCCACTTACATAAAAGATCAACCTTAATACATTTTACAAAACACGCTCAAAACTGAAACAGCGGTAACTTGTCAACACGCGGCCCAAACTACCAAACTGTGGTGAACTCGACAAACAGTCTGCTCCGACAGGAGGTACCATACTCCTCCTCCTACTCTTCCTCAAACAGCATGAGAGAAAAGTCGTCTTCTTCTTCCTCTTCTTGCTGTCCCATCCTCTTCATCACTTCTTCTCTGCAGCCCAGGATCTCCATGTCTTCGTCTGCAAACTCTATTTCTCCTTCGCCTTCCTTGCTCCCCTCGTTTTTTAGTCCCTCCTCTCTCTCCGTCAAGCCCAGTATCTTCAAATCCTCATCGGAAAACATGATCTTTTCCTCTCTCCTCTGTCCTCCTTCGCTCCTCTCCTCCTTCACACACATTGATGGGTCCTCTCTGCTTTGCTCCTCCTTCTTTTTTGTCTCTCCATTTCTTTCTTTCACAGAGTCTTTCTCGTCACATTTGTCCGAAGTGGACCCTTGACCTTCCTCATCATCTCTCTCTGTCCTCGTCTTCTCTTCCTCAGTGTTCACCTCCGGAACGGTTTGGTCCTGTCCGGCTTGGAAGGTAAAAGCACATTAGCATTAGCATAGCATGTTCCTAAAAGCACATTAGCATTAGCATAGGATGTTCCTAAAAACACATTAACATTAGCATAGCATGTTCCTAAAAACACATTAACATTAGCCTAGCATGTTCTTAAAAACACATTAACATTAGCCTAGCATGTTCTTATAACCACATTAACAGTAGCCTAGCATGTTCCTATAAGCACATTAGCATGTTCTTAAAAAGCACATTAGCATTGCATGTTCCTAAAAGCATATTAGCATTAGCCTAGCATGTTCTTAAAAACACATGAACATTAGCCAACCATGTTCCTAAAAGCACATTAGCATTAACATTGCACCTTCCTATAAGCACATTAGCATTAGCATGTTCTTAAAAAGCACATTAGCATTAGCATTGTATGTTCCTAAAAGCATATTAGCATTAGCCTAGCATGTTCTTAAAAACACATGAGCGTTAGCCTACCATGTTCCTAAAAGCACATTAGCATTAACATAGCATGTCCCTAAAAGCACATTAGCATTAGCATGTTCTTAAAAAGCGCATTAGCATTAGCATGGCATGTTCCTGAAAACACATCAGCGTTAGCCTAGTATGTTCTTAAAAGCACATTAGCCTTGAACTAGTACTAAACTTAAAGGTTGACATGAT
>JAPMUY010003884.1:185000-227500 GCA_026901105.3 Galaxias olidus
TCCGCTCTCCCTCCTCTCTTCTTCTTTCCTGCTGTTTCCTTCCCCTGTGTTTTTAGTCGCCTTGGTTACAGGCGGGGCAAACTTCGCTTTCTCCTTCTGTCCTGCAATAAGAAACCCATGAACATTGATGTACTTAATGCTCACTACCCAGCTATCACACCCAGGATAGCCATATCCTTACTTTTAACAACAGTTTGTACTTTAGTTATAAACCTTTATTAGAGAAAAAAATATTTTTGCAAAGGTTTTAAAAGACTACTTCAAAAAGTGATAGACTTGTAGAAAGGCTCTAATGCAAATATTCTATTGTATACTCATTCAAGTTTTACTGTAAAATGTTGATTCTAAAAGGCGTCAATAACAGGTTGAGGTCCTCCTTATCATATATACAATATAAGGCTCTAAAGGATAATATTTCGTACTTTATCATCTTTGTATTTGGTAAAAACGTTTGTTTTTGCCTCAAGCAATACATATTAAAAGACAGATTAGCCATTAAATACCTAAATGCTCACATTACCGTAGCCTATATAGATTAGCTCATTATTTAAAAACCTAAGTCAAATATTTGTAATAAAAACAATAAATGAAAAAAAAATGTAATTTTGTGATTTGCTTGGTGTGTCTTCCTTTTAGATATTGTTGTTTCTTTCTCCTTTTAAAACATTAACTACACTTCTGGCAAAATGTTCAGGTAATTACATAATTTCCTTATGAGGGAACTCAACTGAATTTAGTAACAACTCCCGGTTTAATGTTTTTTTCCCAATCCGTTTAATAACGTCAACCTATTTGTCACAACCTTAAAGTTTCACCCTGTTTGGGTACTTCCTTAAATAAGATTACATTTTATATTTTAAAAAACTTGTTTTATGTAAGAATTCAAATGCCGTTTACATGTGGGGTCTCATGCAAGCTAGATCATGATCACTGAGTGAAAAAAATAACAGTTAGTGGTGTATTTTTCATATATATATAGCCTATAAAAAAAACAACAACAATAAACTACTCAAATAGAGTAAAATGATGCTCCAGAAAATTTTAATAATAACACGTCATGACCTGTTCTTAGTATGTCCCTAACAGAGTGGAATACCGGCATGGTCCATGTCTGAACAAACACCACATAACTTAAGGACTACAAGGACTTTAGTGCATGAGCTGGGCCAATACAAATGTCACCCGTTATGCCAAATGACCCATACATTTTTCTAAAACTTGCTAGGTAGCAATGTAGGCACGATATTAAACCAATAGTGACGTCTCTCAATCTCATGTCGAGGTAGAATTTTTAAATGAATCGAAGTGTAGCTGTCAAATATGATAGGAGCAGCTTGGTACTTTGGCTTACTTTGCAGCGCGGCGTTTTTAAATGCCTGTTTGACCTAAATAAAACAACAATCAAAACATCATGCGGTTGAGTTTCAAATAGGTGGCTAAGTCTTCTGTATGTTTCCTTATTCGTGGAAATGTTTATTTTTCTTAAGACAACCAATTAATCGTTTGATACAAATAAACACTTCATTTCATTGCTGAGTAAGATCGGCTAACACCGGCAAGTTAGAAATGGCTTAAGATTGAATAAGATAACGTTGGTTTTAAGACACTCAACAACACCATAGTACTTGTTTAGAATGGCAGTCAGTTGTACCATGGCTGTACATGTCTACTTAAGTTAGCCCTGCTTTACGTTTAACTAGCTAAAGTTAAATAGAAGCTAACGTTAGCTGAAGTAAAGTTCATGTAACATTGACTTCTCCTGAGACCTAAACGAACCCTGATTAGTGTTAACTTACTTAGCTGAATACATAATTATTACCTTTTGCTAAATTGTCCATTCTAGTAAATACTAACTGTTGGTAGTGGCTTTACTTGACTAGCAACTGTGTAAGCTATGCTAGTTAACTCTACCTTCACTAGTGAGTTAACTGTCGTTGATAGTAGTACTAGCTGGCCCAACAAAAAATAAATGTGACCAGCTAAAATGCTTCGCGCGCATCATATTTACCGCCAGCGCCAAATGTTATTACTAACAAATAGTTTGCAGCAGTCTGAGTGGGCGGTGTTAAAATTTCCTATGAATTCGCTAACGCAGTAATGCTGAGAATTCACAAACTCGTATCTTTAATGCTGCCCTGAGTAAGAAAACTAGTCAACCATTAACTGTGTTTGTCAGCGCTAACTAGGTAGCTATCCTTTGAAACGAACAAAGACGTGGTCATCTAAGTTAACGAACAGTCTAGGTTTCTACGCCGAAAAAATAGATGTCAGGTAAGAATCACATTATGTTAGTTTTAAAGAAGTGTGTCCAACTTTTGAGTTACTCTCGTGCGCCGGCTGCAAATCAAAACATTGAGTTTGTTTGGTGGGCGATTGTTGACTGAATTAACTGCATTACCCAAGATTCCAAGTTCTGGCACGTGGAGAGTGAGGGAGGGGTGGATTGAGATGTGGGGGAGGGGAGGGGAGGGGATCTAAAAAGTAAGAAAGCTATATTTGTTTTGCTCATTGTAACGTCACATGTGGACATTCTAAAAGTATGCACTTACCCACACTGCGGTGACGCCTCATAGTTGGACGTACACGGTTATAAATAAATGCGATCAAAATAACGAGATGGTTGTTTACTAGAGGGGAGGGGGGCGACGTGAGTGTGAAATTCCTCATGCACTTGTGCTATACACTCGGATGGAAAAAGTGTTTGTGTCACAAAAGTGTTTGTGTCTACTTCTTTCGCTAGAGAGTAACTCACCAAGACGCTTAAGTAGCGTATATAGAAATAAAATAGATTTATGATAATTTTACTTTTAATCAGGCTTTTACACGGATACCCATTTCACCCGAGGGCGGGATCGCAGACTTTTTCCCTGTGAATGGAATAATGTGGTTGGTTAGTACAAGGAGGTATGACGGGAAAACGAATTGTGATTTGTCGCTTTCAATGTCTGTCAGGAAACCCGTGCCTCACTACTGGCATATATAAGCTTGTGGCTTTGCTGAAATGCAGTTAGAAGCATCGCAGCTCACGCTCACAACAAACCCCGCACTAGCCTATTGAATTTACTATCCTACAAACATTCACCGACACACATAGATAAGCTGATAGCCTAGCTAGACGACATTTTGATTTATCACATTTTTGCATCATTTTTTTTGGAGGGGATTTTTTTGGTTCAGTTTGATTTTGAGTCTTCCATGCAACTATTGCATTAGGAAGGGCAGGGTCTGAGAGACTGGCTGTTTGGTCGCTAAGCGCAGCTGTGTGTTCTCTTCTCAAGACTTGAGCAGGGAGTCGGGGGAGGGAGTTGCCGAAGAGAGAGAAAGGAGCGACGTCGGGGAGAGTGTGTTTGAGAAAGAGAGAGAGAGAGAGAGAGAGAGAGAGAGAGCGCGAGCGAGAGGGGGCAGACCGCCGTTCTGTCACTCACGCTGCGTGACTGCGTGTTTCTCCGCTCCTTGCAGCTAGATTATTCATTAGCAAGTAGTGACGTTTAACAAGGAGGCGTTACCTATGCAAATTAGCGTCACTATCTTAGAGGAGGAGGCGGGGTCACGCCGGGCACCTTAGACTAGTAAGTGGGTGGAGGGAGCATGGACTAAACACACAGGTTTATACTTTATACTAGTCACACAGACACAGACACACACACACGCAGAGATAACAGTGTCTGTCTGTGTGTTAGGAGGGATAGACAAGCTTGAACACACACACACACACACACACACCAAACTGCTGGTGTGCGAATGAGTAGTGAGTAGTGCTGAGGTGGGCTGCTGTTCTGATCCAAAGGGGAACAGTTGAAGTCAGCCGGTTCTACTAGGAACCCGGGAGAGGACTGCAGAACCGGGCTGGTTCTGAGCGGTGAGTACAGCTCTCCTCATGGCTTTGATGTGTGCATGTGTTTAACATGTAAACACGCTGCATGGCTTTGGTGTGTGGATGAGTTTAACATGTAAACACACTGCATGGCTTTGGTGTGTGGATGAGTTTAACATGTAAACACACTGCATGGCTTTGGTGTGTGGATGAGTTTAACATGTAAACACACTGCATGGCTTTGGTGTGTGGATGAGTTTAACATGTAAAGACACTGCATGGCTTTGGTGTGTGCATGAGTTTAACATGTAAAGACACTGCATGGCTTTGGCGTGTGGATGAGTTTAACATGTAAACACACTGCATGGCTTTGGTGTGTGCATGTGTTTAACATGTAAACACACTGCATGGCTTTGGTGTGTGCATGTGTTTAACATGTAAACACGCTGCATGGCTTAAGCGTATGGATGAGTTTAACATGTAAAGACACTGCATGGCTTTGGTGTGTGGATGAGTTTAACATGTAAAGACACTGCATGGCTTTGGTGTGTGGATGAGTTTAACATGTAAAGACACTGCATGGCTTTGGTGTGTGGATGAGTTTAACATGTAAACACACTGCATGGCTTTGGTGTGTGCATGTGTTTAACATGTAAACACGCTGCATGGCTTTGGTGTGTGGATGAGTTTAACATGTAAAGACACTGCATGGCTTTGGTGTGTGGATGAGTTAGAGATACTGTTAGTGTTGCTAGAATGGATGTTAGACTTGTCGGTGGCTGGTGTTGCCGTGGCCCTTTGATAGAAACACAGCTGTACTGCACAGGCATGTAGCTGGTATGTACGTGTTTCTACATGTAGAGAGAGAACACGTGATGGTCACTTTGCACTCTAGAGCAGTAGAGATGACCTCTGACCCCTGACCGCCCCCCCCCCTAATTTATAACTTTACTATTTAACCAGTGAACGCAGCAGGAGTCTGAACTTTGACCCAGCTGTCTGTCACTCGAAATAACCATTCCTTCTCTTTTTCGTGTAGATCGATGACATTGGTTGTTGAGCCCAGTGCCCCCCCCACAGGAAGAGGATGATAAGGATGTCATTGGACAAAGAGATAGTGCTGCCCCTTTCCGAGGTGGAAATGGGAGGGACTAAAGTAAGTCCCACCTTCCAAGCCGGTGTGCTTCTATCAGAAGAGCCCAAACCCGACAAGACACACCCACTTCGTCCTAAAAATGGCATTCAACCTGCCCCTAACAACTCACAAGCCCCTCCCCCGGGGCCTCAGCAGCGAACTGGAAAGAGGCGTTACTCAGTGGGAGTTGGCTTCAAACATCCGTTCAGCAAGCGCCGTCGCCGCGCCAACAGTGACAGCCAGTCTGATCCAGTGTTGCCCTCCAACTTCCTGATGGGCGGGAACATCTTCGATCCACTGAATCTGAACTCTCTATTGGACGAGGAGGTAAACCGCGCAACCAATCAGGAGACGCCCCAGTCGTCGCCCCTACCAGCGCGGGCCAGAGACCCCGTACAGATCCTGGTGCCTCGAGACATCACAGACCCGCTGAACCTGAGAGGGGGAGAGGAGGGAGGGGAGGGGGGAGGCCTGCTACTCTCCCCCATCAAGACCAGGAAGAGACATCGGAACAGGCACCATGGTGGGGGAGGCGGAGGGGGAGGGGGGGAGGCAGGCCTAGGTTTGATGCTAGCTCCAGCTCCAGTTCCAGCTCCAGTTTTTCCTGTGGTCCAGCCTGCAGTACCGGAGTCTACCAGTGAGGGCAGCGTTGCGCTCCAGTCCCCCCTGCCCTACGAACTCAACACTTACATCAACTGTCGAGACGAGGTAGTCACGCCCATCCTGCCCCGCAGACACACCCACCCGGCCCCAGTCTCCACCCACAAGCACCACGGCGATGGTCCCCAGCGGCAACGGCGTCGGCGGAGGACCACATCGATGAGGTCATCAGAAGGCGCCCCAGCCTCCTTAACCTCAGCGGCTCCACCCTCTCGCTTCCAGACACCCCTGGTGGGAGGAGCCATTGGGGCCGTGCCCGGCCAGGTGGGAGGGGCTCATGCTAGCCGCCCACCACCGAAGAAGAGGCGAGACCGCTACCAGTACGGCAACCACAGCCGTTTTTATGGCTACCAGAGTTGTTATGGAGACCGGGGGGAGGGGCGGGTGGGACCAGTGGAGGATCCACGTCTCGCGCTGCTCAAACCTGATTGGTTCAGAGGGAAACAGGTGCTGGACATTGGCTGTGGCGCTGGTCACGTGACCCTTGCCATCGCTAGGCGGTTTGGTCCCGCCCACATCCTTGGACTGGACGTCGACAGCCGATTGGTCCACGCCGCGCGGCAGAACATACGCCACTTCCTGTCACATGACCTGGTGCGGGAAGCACGGGAGGAACAGGAAGCAAAAGAGGAGAGGATGGACGGAGCTGAAGCAGGAAAGAACGAGGAGGAGGAGAAGAAAGGAGCAGGAGAGGAGGTGCAGCAAATCCTGTCTCTCCTGTCCTCCATTCCTCCTTCCTTCCCTCTCTCCTTCAGAATATGTCGAGGCCCGCTCGCCCCACCCCCTTTACTGCTGGCCCCGCCCACCGCCACCTTCCCCGCCAACGTCACCTTCATCACGGTAAGAACCAAGCACACCACTCACATGGGACATGGCTAACCAGAACCAAGCACACCACCCACCTGGGGCTTTTGGGAGACTGTCAGAAAGGGGAAACTGATTAACCACTGTAGCTTACTGTGTGTGTGTGTGTGTGTGTGTGTGTGTGTGTGTCAGTGGAACAGTTGTTTCTCTGTGCTCCTCTAGACACCATCTTCTGCAAAATGGCCTCTTTCTCCCTCAGGCAGTGATAGGGTGTGTGTGTGTGTGTGTGTGTGTGTGTGTGTGTGTGTGTGTGTGTGTGTGTGTGTGTGTGTGTGTGTGTGTCTTAGTGTGTGTGTTGATTTCTCTGTGTGTCAGGGGTAATGATTACACAAAGGCACACACACACACACACACACAAAGATGCACACAGAGTGGAGCAGTCGTCTGGTCTGGCCACAGAACGCCTCTGTTGTTTTTACTTATCCTATGGCTGAAAACCAGAAAGAAAGACGAGAAAAAATATGGGGAGGTCGTCTATGGCCTTTCCACTGTCGGGCCGAGAGAGTGTGTGTGTGTGTGGTGCTGAGCTGAGCTGAGCTGAGCTGAGAAAGCCTGGCTGCTGTTTTGATTGTTCACTCTGTGGGAGGAGTTTTGGATCTGTAGTTCAATGTCTCTGTTCTTGTTTCTTTTTACTAGCATTAGCGTTAGCTTAATTATGACTAGTAGCAGTGGCTTTAGCTGAAGTGTTCGACCTGTCATTAGCTTTAGCATGACTAGTAGCAGTGGCTTCAGCTGTAGCATTAAAACTGTCATTAGCTTTAGCATTAGCATTAACAGCTGTTTCTTTCCTTTTGGTTTCTATCCAACTTTGTAAGCAAAGCAACTCTGTGTGTGTGCGTGTGCGCGTGTGTCTGCGTCTGTGTCTCTCTATTTGACCTCTTTGGTATATTGGTCACAGATATCCTTTTACATTATGCAATACAAAACTAATCCCATAGTCATTGCTCTAGTAAATAGAATACATCTAAACAGTTTCATATCTTTCTGTGTTTCAGCATGAGCTTTATTTCTATATGCCTATATTCTTTGATATCGTGGTGTGTCTTATATTCCTAGATGTAATTTGGAGCGGCCCATTATGCGAAGGTGGGGTTTGTCGTACTGTAGTTTTTGGAAATGTTTCCATAGTGACTCATTGAAGCTTCAATCACGGCTGTTGTTGTTTTCTGTTTCCCAGGGCAACTATGTGACAGAAAAGGAGGAGTGGCCAGGCAGTGGTCAGTATGACGTCATCTTGTGTCTTGGTGTGACCAAGTGGGTCCAGCTCCAATCAGGTGACGGGGGCGTGGTCAGGCTGTTTAAACGGGCCTATCGGAGCTTGCGACCTGGCGGAATGTTTATCATGGAGGCCCAACCCTGGAGCAGCTACGCACACAGCAAGAGAAATACGGTGAGACACACACACACACACACACAGGCCTAACTCGCAGCAGTTTTGAAATCGTTTGCTGCTTCTGTCTATTGAACAGCTTTATTTTTGTTCCACTGATAAATTTGGTCTGGCAGTCCTAATAGTCTAATCTACAGATTATTACCATGATGTAACGCAGCACAAGCCTCACAACGTAATGTGATGTGATGGTGAGGGGCAAAACGAATCAGCCCAAAGTTGGACAGTAGCTTACCGTGTATAAAAGTAGGAAAATAACATGTTAGAGTGCAGCTTAGCGATACATTTTAAAGTACAATGTGCTAGTATGTCTTTAGTACATTTTATTTACTAGAGATACAGTTAAGAGTGACAGGAAAACAGACTGTATACATAGGATATGTGCATTGATTTAAACCCCAGACAGAATACATAGGCTATGTGCATTGATTTAAACCCCAGACAGTATACATAGGCTATGTTCGTTGATTTAAACCCCAAACAGTATACATGGGCTATGTGCATTGATTTAGTGGTAACAGAGACGCGACGCCATGTTGGAAGACCAAATCCGTGCTACTTAGCTGCAAAAAAAGTATCAAGACTTGTGGCTACTGTAGTAGGCTAACTATACAGTGGCCGACGTTTTCTCTTTATTCTCAACATATTTTCTTTCAATTACGGATCGAAATATTTATCTTGTCTTCATATATTTCTCTCCTCAAGTGCGGATAAGTGACTGATTTTAGACGCAGACATTGTTGCAAGTTTCTTTCAGTTGTTTACATAGCATTAGACCCCCAACAAGGCGGACGATGTAAAAGTGGGCGTATCCATGACGTCAGTGACAGGCCTCTATTGCAGTTTTACAGCGATTCAGCCGATTTGTTTGTCCCTTAAAGGGGGCGTGGTCGTTCTGACAACAGGGGAGTGACACGTGGTTGCTCTGGTAAATAGGCTAAGTTATAATATAGCCTTTCGTAGGCTAGGTTATAATATAGCCTTTTGTAGGCTAGGTTATAATATAGCCTTTTGTAGGCTAGGTTATAATATAGCCTTCTGTAGGCTAGGTTATAATATAGCCTTCTGTAGGCTAAGTTATAATATAGCCTTCTGTAGGCTAGGTTATAATATAGCCTTCTGTAGGCTAGGTTATAATATAGCCTTTTGTAGGCTAGGTTATAATATAGCCTTCTGTAGGCTAGGTTATAATATAGCCTTTTGTAGGCTAGGTTATAATATAGCCTTCTGTAGGCTAGGTTATAATATAGCCTTCTGTAGGCTAGGTTATAATATAGCCTTCTGTAGGCTAGGTTATAATATAGCCTTCTGTAGGCTAGGTTATAATATAGCCTTCTGTAGGCTAGGTTATAATATAGCCTTCTGTAGGCTAGGTTATAATATAGCCTTCTGTAGGCTAGGTTATAATATAGCCTTTTGTAGGCTAGGTTATAATATAGCCTTCGGTTGGCTAGGTTATAATATAGCCTTCGGTTGGCTAGGTTATAATATAGCCTTCGGTTGGCTAGGTTATAATATAGCCTTCGGTTGGCTAGGTTATAATATAGCCTTCTGTAGGCTAGGTTATAATATAGCCTTCTGTAGGCTAGGTTATAATATAGCCTTCTGGAGGCTAGGTTATAATTTAGCCTTTTGTAGGCTAGGTTATAATATAGCCTTCTGTAGGCTAGGTTATAATATAGCCTTCTGTAGGTTAGGTTATAATATAGCCTTCTGTAGGCTAGGTTATAATATAGCCTTCGGTAGGCTAGGTTATAATTTAGCCTTCTGTAGGCTAGGTTATAATTTAGCCTTTTGTAGGCTAGGTTATAATATAGCCTTCTGCAGGCTAGGTTATAATATAGCCTTCTGCAGGCTAGGTTATAATATAGCCTTTTGTAGGCTAGGTTATAATATAGCCTTTTGTAGGCTAGGTTATAATATAGCCTTCTGTTGGCTAGTTTATAAAATAGCCTTCTGTAGGCTAGGTTATAATATAGCCTTCGGTAGGCTAGGTTATAATTTAGCCTTCTGTAGGCTAGGTTATAATATAGCCTTCTGTAGGCGAGGTTATATAGCCTTCTATAGTCTAAGTTATAATATAGCCTACTGCCTGCAACTTTATCAAGGGCTGTTTCATGTTTCTCCCTGTCTGTCGGAGTAGTACCTAGCAGCAGCATCGGAAGCTCCAGTTTCAGGACCCCAGTTCTAGGACTCCAGTTCTAGGACTCCAGTTCTAGGACCGTAGTTTATCGCGACATAACTGGACAGCAAGTCGGCTAGCTAAATATGTGTCTTGCTAACTATTATATTGGATTTGAATAGATTTTCAGTTAATTTACTACGGTGCGCTACCCAACCGCTGTTATCAAAAAGCTATTAACTCAAGTACCATGGCCAACTTTGACAATAGTTTTCTTTTTTGTTGTTTTTTTTACCGTAAGAGAAATAATGGATATGTTGCTACAGATACTTTGAAAAACCCACTGCCTTTACATGTTAAGTCGTTTACTTGAATTAAGGCTACAATACTATAAACGTTTACCGCCGCTACCGGCTTTTAGGACGCGTTCCCATGGCAACACAAATTCCATAGCCCCATGGGTGTCTATTGTTTGTTTATTTATTTATTTATTTATTTTTGGGGTGGGGTGGGGGAGAGGGGGGTATAGGTACCTGTTGGATCGAAAAATATATTTTTTTGAATCTGACTCCAGTTGTCCTTGTCATGTGTGTTTCTTGCCTCCCCAACCTTGAGATCTAGTGACTGCAAAAGCCATAGCATGTGAAAACATCTTGACAAAGTAGTATAGTAGGTGTATTGAATTGGGTAGCAAAGTTAAAGTTAGCTAGCTGAAATGTATGTAGCTATGATAGTTGGCAGGACAAAAAATTTTTCACGTTTATTTAAAACAAGTGTACTAGTAGTACTACAAGCCAACCGCTGTCTTCAAAAAAGCTCAAATCGCCTCAACTTTGACATTAGTTTTCTTTCTTTTCTTTTTTTACCATGAGAGTAGGCTAATAATGGCTATGGTATGGTGAACGTAGCTTAGCTTTTTTAGGACGCGTTCCTATGGCAAATGGGGTCCTATAACTGGGGTCCTGAAACTGGTACCTCCGGTTCTGCAGGAACATACTATTGGTCTGTCGGGAGGCGAGCCCGGGCGCACTGCCTTCCACAACTCAAGAATGCCTTCCACAACTCAAGAATGACACCGTGAATTAACCATGTTAAAGAAAAATCTACGGTTTGATGACCTTCGTTGGTTAAAGTTCAAAGTGTTCAGTTTTATTTCGTACCGATGCACGTGAAAGAGTAGCAGATTTTGCAATAAATCAGATTTTGCCAATCAGAGCAAGCGTGCCGTAAATTGTTAGTTTCAGTTTGTTCAGCATGTACTATAATCTCATTACATTTTAGTACTATAATCTCATTACATTTTAGTACTATAATCTCATTACATTTTAGTACTATAACCTCATTACATTTTAGTACTATAACCTCATTACATTTTAGTACTATAACCTCATTACATTTTAGTACTGTAACCTCATTACATTTTAGTACTATAACCTCATTACATTTTAGTACTATAACCTCATTACATTTTAGTACTTTCAAGGCAAGAGCTTGTAATCCATCCATTAGCTATACCGCTTATCCTATGCAGGGTCGCGGGGGGGCTGGAGCCTATCCCAGCCGACACAGGGCGAGAGGCGGGGTACACCCCGGACAGGTCGCCAGTCTATTACAGGGCCGAGCTTGTAATCATGTTGTACTATTTTGGTGAACAAAAAATTGTTGTTTTTACATTTAGAGATTTTTTGTAAAAGTATATGCCTTTGACTTTGTGTGCACATTTCTAATTTCATAATTTGAGGTCATGTTAATGATGGTATTCCGGATTTTCTAGGAGACAACGTTCAAGAACTACAAAACAATACGACTGCGTCCTGAGAACTACACTTCCCACCTGACCTCTCAGATTGGCTTCACATCCTATAGGCTGCTCACACAGACAGGTAACACTCACGCTCACACACACACGCCCTGGACAGGGGCCCTTTAAGGTGATCAATCAACACACACACACACACACACACACCTGCTCATGCAATCCTAGCTTTGATGGCTTTATAAATATATGATTAGGATTATCAAAAACTAGACCAATTTAGCTGGAGATCTTATTGTACAAAACACACGGAAACTAATTTAATTTAAATTCAGAAGTAGTTTTTTAGTATTTTATTTCAGACTGGTGTGAAACGTCTGTGTGTGTGTATCTGTCTGTGTCCTAGGCAACCTGCGGCCCATCTACCTCTTCCACAAAGGCCCCGCCCCCAGGAAGTGACATTCTTACTGCCGGATGTGACATCACTGAGGCTCACAAAGCCTAAACAGGGAAGCAGACTGCAGCCCCAAGCCCACTCCGTTTCCACGGAGACAAGAGCTGGAGATACGGTCACAAACTATGACCACAAGCAGGTCGAGGACGCCGATTGGTCAAGCCTCTCTGGAGGAGGGAGAGGATTGGCCGAGTGTACGCACACACACACACACATGCTAATGACTCTAGAGAGATGGAGCAATGGCCACACACAGACACACACAGAAGGCTGAGGTAAAGGTGTGGATTATCTCCGCCTACTAGGACCTGATGATGCTGATTGGTGGACGTTCTGGATGGAGTCCTTGGATTGGCTGGGCCGAACACACTGGCAGCTCCAACTGATACCAGGAGGACTGAGGCTGTTGGATTCCTAGGGACTGTACTCCCAGAGGGGTGGGGAGTGCCTCCTCTCCCCTCAGTACAGAGGTGTTGTTTCTACTGTTATAGCTGGTCTAGTGCCTCACTAAACACACTCACACACACCACCCTTCAGGGCTGGGTGTGTGTGGGTGTGTGTGTTTGTGTGTTCGATAGGAAACATTGAGACCACGTCATTTCAGTGCTGTAGTTTTTAATATTTTATTCCGTTTTAATTGTTCTTCCTGATCAGTTCATAAAGTTCTTCCTGGTTAATTGTCATTGGTGGGTTTTGCTTCCATTGAGTCAAAACAATAAACCGCTGCTTTCAAACAGCTTGTTGTTGATTCAGGAGCTGGAATCAGCGACAGTGTCCCTGCCTACAGATTGTTGTTGCCTGCAGTCACGGTTGTGCTAGTGTTTTATTTATTGAAGTTGATACGTGCACACCTCTACTACCCATGCCGCCCAGTTCTGTGTGTGCGTGTCCCGAAAAGTAGTAAGAACAACGTGCTGTAGGAGGGCAGGTGTCTTCTGATAGGGTCACAATGTGACGTCGACCTTCAATTGTGTTGCAACAGCACCTCCCCGTGGTGAAAGTATGAACTGCATGCAGTACTTCGTCCTCATTAAAAACCTCACACTGATCATCAAATGTAATTTTGTTATAATAAGATTTTAACCCATAAGAAACTTTTTTTCCGCATAAGGATAGGCATATGTTTTTTTATTTACGTTGTAACTAAATGCAATGAAAATTAATTAATTTAAACGGACACAGATGTTTTCTAATGTTCTTATTGTGTTGGTCAATAGTGATAGACGATACCGATTGGAGAAGTCGTTCCCGGTGCCACCGTGAGCGCACCGTAGAGTGGCATACGGATGTCAGCCCTCGTTCTCATAGATATAAATACGCATAATATCTACTATGCTCGTTATGCCTTCCGAGTCACCCCTCCGTTTACGACGACGTCAGAAGGGTTAGTGCCATGGACGGTGGGGGTAAAGCTCTTCTGTTCTGTCTTCAGATGTGGGCGGCGATGCAACAAAAACGACGTCTGTGTAGGAAGACAAATTAAGTTTTGTCAGCAGGGGTAAGTAGATAATCAAAAAACACAAACTTAAAAAACAAAACAAAAAAACGCGTGCAATGGCATTTATGAATATAACAAGAAATTAGAAAACAGACTTCATTGGAAAACAGACTTGATCTAAAAAGTATGCCACGGTTCTGAAGTCAAAAAGCTGTCTTGTTTGTCTTATAACGGAATAGAAAGATCTTTGGAACAAAGTAAGCAAGCATTCATTCGTTTAATAACTAATTCGTTCTAATTCAAAAGAAAAAAACAAAAACACTTTGTGACAACAAATCGGACGGAAGTCTATGACGTAACAAAGCTCGGCCTTGCAGTCAGTGCACGCTCATCTGGGCCGCACTATAAAAAGAGCTCGTTTACCGTTCATGAGTCACACCGCTATCACAAACTATTACCATGGCCCGACGACGCCGCAGAGCTTCCCGCCCCTATCGCCGCAGGCGCAACCGTCCTGTTTCCCGCAAGAGAAAGAGGGTCGGCCGCGCTGCAGTCGTGGACCTGTCGGTTCAGTAAGGTGAACCGGGGGAAGGCAGGGATCACACCCGGTCTTTCACCGGTTCTCTCTCTGAACAACACTTATTCGACCAATAAAGCTAATTATTAGTAAACTTAATACTTTGTTTCCTTGTTTCTTCTTCTATAGACCATCAAATGTAAACACAATGAGTTAAACCGTACTTGGCTGTGTGTTTTTTTTTTTCTTTTTTTCTTAAAAGGATAAGCACAAAGAACAAAAGACCCCATCTCTTGTGTAAGTTAAAGATTGCATTATGTTTGGACTCCTCGAGTTGTAGCAGAATGTAGAATATATCAATTACAACAAAATAAGCAAAAAAGCACACACACACACACACTTTGTCTCAATAAAACATCATTATAAAACATTACATATTATAAAACAGCCTGAATAAAGTTTTGTTTTTTTACATTGTAACTAAAAACATAGATTTACTCTATACAAGACCCTTCTGTGTGTTTGTGTATTTGTCTGTGTGTACATGTCTATGTGTTTGTGTCTGTGTGTCTATCCGTGTGTGTGTGTGTGTGTGTGTGTGTGTGTGTGTGTGCAACAAGCAACATGGACGATCCCATGACTGCAAGATAGAAACAGGAAGTGAACACTTGAAACAACAAGAGGTTCTTTTCAGAGTCGTCCTTTTTAAGTAGTAACACTTAACCACTGGTATTTGTTATATACACAGAGATAGACAGACCGACAGACAGACCGACAACCTGGCGTTGCTCATGTAGTCTCGAATGGTTCTGTAGGACACAAACCCGGACACACCGAGCGCACCCCCAAGGTTTGTCTTATAACGGTAAACTGAAAAGAAAGAGACGCATTCATTATAAGGAAACAAATTCGTTCTAATTCAAAATTTTCCTGCTAGACAAAACAAACACATTGACCCCGTCCACACGTAGCCGAGTATTTTTCAAAACGGAGGTTTTTTCTTCCTCGTTTAAAAAAAAATTCTCTGTCCACACGAAAACGCAAAAAAAAAACGCAGTCAAGAGAACGCCGAACCATGTTGGCCAATCAGAAGCTTGAAAAAAAAGGGTGCGTTAGGGATTACCAAGGCACCCGTCGACAGCTGACAGTTTAGCTACATGTAAACAAATGACATCAAGGACCTGAAGGCGCACACTCTGATGTAACAAAGCAAAAACCTCGGCTATGATCGTTTTTGGTGTCCACAAGTAAACACTGGAAACGGCGTTTTTAAAAAAAATCCACCCAAGCGGGCGTTTTCGAAAACCTCCGTTTTCAGTAACGAAAAACGCCGTTTACGTGTGGACGAAATGCCAAAACGGATAAAAAAGAACTCCGTTTTCAAAAATACCCGGCTACGTATGGACGGGGTCTTTGTGACAACATAAATCGGACGGAAGGCTATGACGTAACAAAACTCGGCCTTGCAGTGCACGCTATCTGGGCCGCACTATAAAAGGAGCGTGCTTACCATTCATGAGTCACACCGCTATCACAAACTATAACCATGGCCCGACGACGCCGTAGAGCTTCCCGCCCCTATCGCCGCAGGCGCAACCGTCCTGTCTCCCGCAAGAGAAAGAGGGTCGGCCGCACTGCAGTCGTGGACCTGTCAGTACAGTAAGGTGAACCGGGGGAAGGCAGGGATCATACCGGGTCTTTCACCGGTTCTCTGAACAACACTTATTCGACCAATAAAGCTAATTATTAGTAAACTTAATACTTTGTTTCTTTGTTTCTTCTTCTGTAGACCATCAAATGTAGTGTAAACACTATGAGCAAAACCATACTTGGCTGTTTTGTTTTTTGTTTTGTTTTTGATTTCTTGGTTTCTCAAAAGAATTAGCACAAAAAACAAAAGACCCCATCTATTGTGTAAGTAAAAGATTGCATTATGTTTGGATTCCTCGAGTTCCTACAGCACAACATCAAGCAACCTGAAAGTATATACGTTTCAAGAATCATTGTTATTAGGATTTATTTTATTTGTACAGAGGTAACCAACTGAAACCAGGGGCCCATACTACAAACGGAGGTTAAACTACTCTGATCTAACTCTAGGTTAACAAGGAAACTCGGTGTTGACAAACTCTGATTATCCAAATGGGTGTTAAACGGTACTAGAACAGTGATTAAGATGTGTGTTAGTTAAGTCGGTGTTAATGGTGCATACTGTAAGTCTCAATTTCTAGCAATAAATTAAATTTTCTACGTTATTTTTACATTTATTACATACCTCCTGGAGGATATCATTTAACCAAACGCTCAGAGAGAAGGTGCGCCCTGGGCCCTGTTTTCAGCTTTTAAAAAATCTAGGGACGCCCACCTATCCCCAACCAATCAGGGAAGTCTTTTGCAAGGAGTAAGGGCTGTCAATCACCTCGCGTGCACACTCCAAATACAGGTCTGCTTGCAGCGTCACCCTCCAAACAAGCTTGTTGTTACAATTCGCGTCGCAGACAAAAGTAGTAGCGGAGTGAACTAGTTGCAAGGCGACTGAATGCTGTTGCAAAAAACTTGGCTTGTCAAATCACCAAGTGCAGTTTTAGAACGTTAGGAAGTATAGTGCCAGATTTGTCAAAAAGGCATTATTCGGTTACATGCATATGTTGGATATACTCGGCAACATATAAGGTATAGTAGCTAGGTGCCAATCGCAGCTAAATAAAAACGATTGTCATGCACTTGCTCATACTAACAGGGAATACAATTATGAAATTGTTTTTGTTAACGTTAGCTAACTATGTCGTTACTAGTTTACGATCAGACGTTAGGGATTCTTTTGTTTCTCACCTCGGAATCAGACATCGCTTTATGCGTTGTTGGTGAGAACCAAAAAATGCACAACACAAGTCAGAGCACGCATGGGCATGTGTGGGATGGGCCTTTAAAAGGGATAGGAGGGACCAAAGACTCAGGAGGTTGGCTTTTTTGAGTGTTGTGATTCAAATTCTTGCAATTTTTTCCCCAATTCTCTAGAACTACATACTGCACCTTAAACTCCGTGGAGTTTGTGCGCGTTCACGTATAAGGGCATGTGTTTTGGCCAATGGCTCATGCTCCGTATTTTTGAACCCCGGAAGAAAAGGTCAGAATATGACTAGTTTAAATAAAGACTTACCGAGAGTAAAGTTGTACCATATTCTTGTCATATGTGCATGTTTCTGCAACTACGGTCAATTTTATTCACCCAAATTTAAATAATATAACCTCTATGATTTAGAATTATAACCAATGTGTCCTATTTTGCATTATGGACACTTGTTTCATTTGTTATAAAGTTGAAATGAAAGGATACATAAAATACTGTATCTAAGATGTGAAAACAATTAGTAATAGGCTATTAAATGATAGCCACATGAGCTACCTCCTAAAGCACATAGGCTGTATGAATGCAATGACATCCTAACGATCATATCAGCTGCAACCACGGCGGAAAGCGCATTGGAGATTAGGCCTATATCTGTAATACTTTTTTATTAACCGTTAAAGGATTTTCTAGTTAGAAAATACTCTTCTTGGATGCCAGCTTTGAATTGGCAAGATTTTTACAGCCTATATTAACACTTAGGCTGTATGTTGTAAAACCAAGTGTACATTTTGAATGATCTAAAGGACTGCCGACAAAAACTTTATATGTGTCCACTCTGAGCAGTTTTACAACGTTGTACGCAGTGCGATATTTCCGACTTCAGCGTTATAGAGCGCTTAACATTGAGTTTGCCATGGACATAAACTGCTCTGAGCAGTTTAGAGATGCAGCGTAAATTACTATAACAACATACCTTGGGTAATTTAGGAAATCATTTTGGCCTTTTAATTTAAAGCAGCTAAAAACGGCATGTGAGTTGGAAAGAAAGAATGAGGCACCCTAGAATAATGAATACAAAATATAATATAATTTCTTTTTTTGTTCAAATACTTTTTAATGTGCTTCATAGACACAAAGCTGCCTGCCGTTTGCTTAGTGCAATTATTTTTTACCTAACCATTGGAAACACATGCAGAATGCTCGTGATCACTGCATTGTTAACATGATCAACGACTATACTCTCTATATGACTCTGGTCCCGCGAAAGTATAAACAAAGAGACCGAAGGTTGCTCACTGCTTTTCATATTTTCTTATATCAAATCAAATAAAGTTTATTTTAAGAAAACGTTTAAAACAACCTCTCCGGGAACCATCACCTTATCGTGGTGGAGAGGTTTGTGTGTCCCTATGAACCTGGGGGCTGTGTTGTCTGGAACCTTGTGTTCCTGGTAGGGTCTCCCATGGCAAATTGGTCTCGGGCGAGGGGCCGGACTAAGAATGGTTCAAAAACCCTCATGGAAAAAACTAAAAGAGAGGATGATACCCGGCCCGGAGGAAGCCCGGGGTCCCCTTCTGGAGCCAGGCCCAGGAGGAGGACCCGTCAGCGAGCGCCTGGTGGCCGGGCTTGCCACGGAGCCCGGCCGGGCATAGCCCGAAAAAGCAACGTGGACAACACCAACGTCTCGCCTTCTCCGTCCCGTGGGCTCACCACCCGCGGGAAAAACCAAGGGGTCGGGTGCGCTGCCAGAAAGGTGGCAGTGAAGGCAGAGGTTTTCGACGGATCGGACCCGGGTGGCAGAGGCTGGCTTTGGGGACGTGGAACGTCACCTCTCTGGGAGGGAAAGAGCCGGAGCTTGTGCGGGAGGTGGAGCGCTACCAGCTGGATCTGGTGGGGCTTACCTCTACGCACAGCCTCGGCTCTGGAACCTCACTTCTGGATAGGGGTTGGACTCTATTCTTCTCCGGAGCTCCCCAGGGTGAGAGGCGCAAGGCTGGTGTGGGGATACTCACGAGTCCCCGGCTAAGTGCCTCTATGTTGGAATTTACCCCAGTGGACGAGAGGGTCGCCTCCCTACGCCTGCGGGTCATGGGGGGGAAAACTCTGACTGTTGTCTGTGCCTATGCACCGAACAGCAGTTCGGAGTATTCGGCCTTTTTGGAGACCCTGGATGGAGCCTTGTATGGGGCTCCTGAGGGGGACTCTGTAGTCTTGCTGGGGGACTTCAACGCACATGTGGGCAATGATGGAGACACCTGGAGAGGCGTGATTGGGAGGAACGGCCTCCCCGATCTGAACCCAAGTGGTGGCTTGTTATTGGACTTCTGTGCTAGTCATGGAATGGCCATAACGAACACCATGTTCGAACATAAGGATGCTCATAAGTGTACCTGGTACCAGAGCACCCTAGGCAGAAGGTCGATGATCGATTTTGTTATCGTATCATCGGACCTGAGGCCATATGTTTTGGACACTCGGGTGAAGAGGGGGGTGGAGCTGTCAACTGATCACCATCTGGTGGTGAGTTGGGTCAGGTGGCGGGGGAAGCCTCTGGACAGACCTGGTAAGCCCAAGCGTGTAGTGCGGGTGAACTGGGAACGTCTGGAGGAGTCCCCGGTCCGGGAGGCCTTCAACTCACACCTCCGGCGGGGCTTCTCTGGCATCCCTGTGGAGGCTGGGGGCATTGAACCGGAGTGGGCGATGTTCAAAGCCTCCATTGCTAAAGCTGCGTCTGAGAGTTGTGGTCTCAAAGTCTTAGGTGCCTCAAGGGGCGGTAACCCTCGAACATCCTGGTGGACACCGGTGGTCAGGGGAGCCGTCCGATTGAAGAAGGAGGCCTTCCGGGACATGCTGTCCCGGGCGACTCCGGAGGCAGTTGCAAGGTACCGACAGGCCCGAAGGACTGCAGCCTCGGCCGTGGCAGAAGCAAAGCAGCGGGTGTGGGAGGAGTTCGGAGAAACCATGGAGAAGGACTTTCGGCTGGCGCCAAAGCGGTTCTGGAAGACAATCCGACACCTCAGGAGGGGAAAGCAGGGAACCATTCAAGCTGTTTACAGTAAGGATGGGACGTTGTTGACCTCAACTGACAAGGTGATTGGGAGGTGGAAGGAGCACTTTGAGGAACTCCTGAACCCGACAAACCCACCCTACATGGTAGAGACAGGGCTGGAGGATGATGGGGGATCAGCGTCAATCTCCCTGGCGGAGGTCACTGAGGTAGTCAAACAACTCCACAGTGGCAAAGCCCCAGGGGTTGATGAGATCCGCCCAGAAATGCTGAAGGCTTTGGGTGTTGAGGGACTGTCATGGATGACACGTCTTATCAACATTGCGTGGAAGTTGGGGACAGTACCTAAGGAGTGGCAGACCGGGGTGGTGGTTCCCCTGTTCAAAAAGGGGGACCGTAGAGTGTGTGCCAACTACAGAGGCATCACATTACTCAGCCTCCCCGGGAAAGTATACTCCAGGGTGCTGGAAAGGAGGGTTCGACCGATAGTCGAACCTCGGATTGAGGAGGAACAATGCGGTTTCCGGCCTGGTCGTGGAACAACGGACCAGCTTTTTACCCTCGCGAGGATCTTTGAGGGGGCCTGGGAGTATGCCAATCCGGTCTACACGTGTTTTGTGGATTTGGAGAAGGCGTATGATCGGGTTCCCCGGGAGATACTGTGGGAGGTGCTGCGAGAGTATGGGGTGAGGGGGTCTCTACTCAGAGCCATCCAATCTCTGTACTCCCAAAGCGAGAGCTGTGTCCGGGTCTGCGGCAGTAAGTCGGACTCGTTTCCGGTGAGGGTTGGCCTCCTCCAAGGCTGCGCTTTGTCACCTATCCTGTTTGTGGTTTTCATGGACAGGATCTCACGGCGTAGCCGCGGGGAGGGGGCTGCGGGTTGGTGGGCAGAGGATTGCATCACTGCTTTTTGCAGATGATGTGGTCCTGATGGCATCATCAGTCTGCGACCTGCAGCACTCATTGGATCGGTTCGCAGCCGAGTGTGAAGCGGCTGGGATGAGGATCAGCACCTCCAAATCTGAGGCCATGGTTCTCAGCAGGAAACCGATGGATTGTCTAGTCCAGGTAGGGAATGAGTCTTTACCCCAAGTGAAGGAGTTCAAGTATCTTGGGGTCTTGTTCTCGAGTGAGGGTAAAATGGAACGAGAGATGGGCCGGAGAATTGGAGCAGCGGGTGCGGTGTTGCAGTCGCTCTATCGCACCGTTGTGACGAAGAGAGAGCTGAGCCAGAAGGCAAAGCTCTCAATCTACCGGTCTATCTTCGTTCCTACTCTCACCTATGGTCATGAAGGGTGGGTCATGACCGAAAGAACGAGATCGCGGATACAAGCGGCGGAAATGAGTTTCCTCCGGAGGGTAGCTGGCATCTCCCTTAGGGATAGGGTGAGAAGTTCAGCCATTCGTGAGGGACTCGGAGTAGAGCCGCTGCTTCTTTGCGTAGAAAGGAGCCAGTTGAGGTGGTTCGGGCATCTAGTAAGGATGCCACCTGGCCGCCTCCCTAGGAAGGTGTTCCAGGCACGTCCAGCTGGGCGGAGGCCGCGGGGCAGACCTAGGACCAGGTGGAGGGATTATATCTCCACACTGGCCTGGGAACGCCTTGGAATCCCCCAGTCAGAGCTGGTTAATGTGGCCCGGAAAAGGGAAGTTTGGGATGCCCTGCTTGAACTGCTACCTCCGCGACCCGACCCCGGACCAAGCGGATGACGATGATGATGATGATGTTTAAAACAAGCAGAGCTGACCAAAGACCTTGGCAAAGTGCTGTACAATATATTCATATACAGTTTATCAAACAATACAGATAACAGTTGTAACATGTACAGCCTATATCAATAGGCTATACTATGTACAAGCTAAGTGCATAGAAAACCACTAATATGATTCGAATTTAAAATCTGCCTTTCTCCTCCAGTTCATTGTGTCATCTACGTTATAATTTGTTTGGATACAGACAAAATATTACCGAATATCTACTTGCTTCCTACCCTGCTCAACCAATCAGCGATTGTTTGACGCACTGAAAAGACGCTTCGCGCGACGGGCTGTTAGGATTTGGGAGGACTCCCCGTCAACACGTCGACGGGCCTCGGTGCAATATAGCAGCCACGCTTTCCCAGAAACCCCTGCTCTCGAAGCTGCACAGAGCTGTTTACGTGCTGCTTCGCAGAAGTATAAACCAGGCTTTAGCCGACAATAGCCGGCTTTTGGCCCGTAAAAAAAACGATAAATAAATAACCGGACACAGCAGGCTATATTGTCCGAGAGAGAGAGAGAGAGAGAAATATATTTTGAATTAGCGACGATGTCTTTATGTATTCTTGTTTCCAGTGTGCCTGCTGAAAAGGGATTCTCTATTAAAACAGACTTCATTCAGCCAGATCACGGCTTCTGGAGGGCAAAGTAACGAGGCTGATGCGCATCGCAAGCTTTGATTTTCAAAAGGCAGCGGGCAGCTCACTTCGAGCACGTCTTCACAGGCCTGACGCAAGTGATTTAAAATTGAAATAGGGGCAAAGTGTCCAAAATATAATTTACAATTTAAAATATTTCAAAAAATGCCCATGTAGATAAAAATATAAAAAATTAAATATAGGTAGGGCTATATGACGTACGGCATTTTCGTCCTGTTCATAATCACGTGTTTGCATTACGGTGCTGGTATAATTATTATTATTATTATTATTATTATTATTATTATTATTATTATTATTATTAATAGTAATACCCATACTAGTAGTATGGGTATTATTATTATTATTATTATTATTATTATTATTAATAATAATAATAATAATAATAATAATAATAATAATAATTATAACAATAACAATAATAATAATAATAATAATAACACATTTAATTTTAGGGCGCCTTCCTAGACACTCAAGGTCACCTTACAATAAATATTAAAATTATAATATACAATATAAATTTAAATGAAATATAAAATAAAAGTCATTTAGCAACAGAGTAACATACAAAACGGGGTGTGTAGGAAACAACAATGGAAACCATAATGGCACAATAGTGAAAACACTGATAAACAAGGGGAGTCAAGTGAGTAAGCCAATTTGAATAAATTAGTTTTTAGTTGAGACTCTATTATTGCATTGGAACTCTTTCTCTCTCACACACACACACACAAAGTGCACCTGTCAAGCTAATATTTATTTATCTCCGCCACTAACGTCACAGACCCCCACAAATCTCAGATTATGACTCTAACCCTGGGTAAACTGAATAGAAAGATCTTTTTAACAAAGTCAGCAAGCATTCATTCATTCATTATAAGGTAACAAATTCGTTCTAATTCTGAATTATACTAACAAACACTTTGTGACAACATAAATCGGACGGAAGGCTATGACGTAACAAAGCTCGGCCTTATAGTGCACGCTCATCTGGGCCGCACTATAAAGCGAGCGCGCTTGCCGTTCATGAGTCACACCGCCTAAAGCCAACTATAACAATGGCCCGACGACGCCGTAGAGCTTCCCGTCCCCTTCGCCGAAAGCTCCACTATGTTGTCACCCGCAGGAGAAGGAGGCGCGGCCGCGGTGCAGTCGTGGTGCAGGTGGCAGTTTAGTAAGGTGAACCGGGGGAAGGCAGGGATCGCACCCGGTCTTTCACCGGTTCTCTAAACAACACTTATTCGACCAATAAAGCTAATTATTAGTGAACTTAATACTTTGTTTCCTTGTTTCTTCTTCTATCGACCATCAATTGTAGCGTAAACACTATGAGTTAAACCACACTTGATTGTTTAGTTTCTTGTTTTGTTTTTGATTTTTCTTAAAAGAATAAGCACAAAGAACAAAATACCCCATCTATTTTGTAAGTTAAAGATTGCATTATGTTTGAATTCCTCGAGTTTTACCACAGCATCAAGCAACCTGAAAGTATACGTTTTAAGTATTATTATTATTTGTACAGAAACAAACAAACAAATAAACAAAATTATTTATTTTATTTGTACAGAGGTAACCAACTGATAATAAGTATTTAAACCCAAAAAATAAATTATATAATATTTTTTTATTCATTATTCTAGGGTGCCTCTTTCTTCCCTTCCAACTCACATGCCGTTTTCAGTCGTGAACGCGAGTTCACGCCCATTGCTCATTAACATTCATTTGCCGAGTTATGTTATTGGCTAGGGATAGTAACATTCCACCGTTGTCATGGCTGAGGCAGCTCGACCTTACTTCAGGGGCTTTCACACAGAACGCTGTTTCTTTTCCAGCATCCCCTATATAATATAGCCTATATAAAAAAGTATTGAATTCACGATTAAATGCAGAATATATATATATATATATAACAAACAAACATATATAACAAACATATATATATATATATATATATATATATATATATATATATAAATTATAACAAAATACACAAAATAAGCAAAAAGAAAGAGGCACCCTAGAATAATGAATACAAAATATAATATACAATTTTTTTTTCTTCAAATACTTTTTAATGTGCTTTATAGACACAAAGCTGCCTGCCGTTTGCTTAGTGTAATTCTTTTTTACTATACTCCAAGTATGGGCATCTCTTCAGGATTTAGTGACGCACTCCTCACAGTTTCGCGGAGATCCCGCACGGTGGCAGACAACTTTTATATTGAATATTGAGACTTCAAGAGGACTTATCTGAACGGCGATTTTTTCATTCCATTATAATGTGCAAACTGTGGAAAGTTGTATTCGATAAAAAGAGTTGCCTATGCAACGGCACCTGAGCTGACCTGTATGACAACCTCAATCATCTTTGTTGATTGAAACAACAAAATGGCGTAGTCCCGCTAGAAATGTTGAAAATTCAGCGTATTTTGCGCTGTCCTCCGTGACTTCCGTGAACACCTACAGTATAGTCAGATGTGAGCTGAACCCAGCGGAGAGCAAAACCGCTTTCTGTGTGAAAGACCCTGATGTAAGGTCGAGCTATTCTGACCTCAGCCATGACAACAGTGGAATGTTACTATCCCTAGCCAATAACATAACTCAGCTGATGAATTTTAATGAGCAATGGGCATAAACTCGCCTTCACCACTGAAAACGGCATGTGAGTTGGAAGGGCAGATAGAGACACCCTAGAATAATTAAAATATATATATATAATTAATTTTTTTGTTCAAACACTTTTTAATGTGCTTCATAGACACTAAGGAAGCACACAACAGTGCATGATTGTCTACATTGTGGGCCCTTTAAGTTCTGCCCTTCTCCCTGTCCACAGTGCCACGTTTGGCCACTAGAGGCCACCATTACTTGCAACTTTTTATGAATTAGTTAGCTTTGTTTCACAGCAACTTTCCATTGTCATGCTATCATCATACGCTGGCTACAGTACATTAGAAGGTAAGCTAGAGGCAATTTAGGTCTTGAAAGGATTCAATATACTATTTAACTAATATCATTCGTGGGGTTATTGTAGGGTTGTGTTCTCGAAGACCAACCTGACTACAATAAGTGTAGTTGTAGTTTCTAATAACCTGACTACAACGATGACTGTAGTTGTAGGTTTTCATAATAATTGCTTCCCTTCTTTAACTGATCCCAGTCAGTTGTATTTTTAGTTGAGTGTTGCAGTACTGTGTCTGTCCCTATGTGTCGGCCCTGTGATAGACTGGCGACCTGTCCAGGGTGTACCCCGCCTCTCGCCTTGTGTCAGCTGGGATAGGCTCCAGCCTCCCCGTGAACCTATAAAGGATAAGCGGTATAGCTAATGGATGGATGGATGGATGTTGCAATACTATTTCTCCACTGTAAAAAATAAAGGTCTGTTTCATAAGAAAGGTCAAAAATACTGGCAGAGAAATTGAACATGATAGGAACAAATTACAAATAATAAAGAACTTATATACAGACGTATTGATCAGTTTATTATAAAGTGACGATTAAATGACAAAAAATTTATAAAACAAACCCTATCCATTTGCCAAGACAGAGCACACACAAGCGATTTGTTGAGGATACAACACAAAGTTCAACTATCAGAACTCCCCATTGAGATCACAAAACTATCACTAACATACAGTTATTTAAAGCGGATACCACAAAACACTTTTATATTTGATTTAACTGAATCTTTAATAACATGGTTTTGTCATTTGGACTTGCCCAACCATAGAAATGGACAGGGGGCATTATGTGTTAATATTTAACCAGCTGTTATACCAAAAATCTGTGTTGGATCATCATATTTGAGTTTGTTTGAGATTAAGTGATTGGTGTTAATGTATTCAAAGTCAAACTATGTAGAATTTTCCTTCTTCTGCCTTTCCAATCTTTACATTGTCATTCTTTTCTCTACTTCTCCCTGTTTCTGCCTTTTCATTCATTCCTCTTTCCCTTCCTGTACTTTTTGTACAACTTCCACTTCCGGCTCCCTTTCATTGGTCCAGGAGCCTCGTCCGGCTCTGTGATTGGTCCGAACTCCATGTTGTCATAGCTGTCTTCCAATAGGATCGGTCCGCCAGGGAAAAAGCTGATCTGGGACCAGGTGAGGATTGTGCCACTGGGAAACCTAATATTTTACACACGCACACACACACACACACACACACACACACACACACACACACACACACACACACACACACACACACACACACACACACATTCTGTATCAATAAAACATCATTATAAAACATTACATATTACAAAACAGCTTGAATAATGATTATTAGCCTGCTTGCTCTCTGTTAAAAACATAGATTTACACTAGAGAGCAAGACACTTCTGTGTGTGTGTGTGTCTGTGTGTATCGGAGTGTGTGTGTGTGTCTTTGTGTCTGTGTGTGTATGTTTGTGTCTGTGTGTGTATGTTTGTGTCTTTGTCTGTGTGTGTGTGTTTGTGTCTGTGCGTTTGTGTCTTTGTCTGTGTGTCTATCTATGTGTGTGTGTGTGTGTGTGTGTGTGTGTGTGTGTTTGTGTGTCCATGGTTAGACAAGCCAGATGGACGATCCCATGACTGCAAGATAGAAACAGGAAGTGAACACCTGAAACTCTGGAATAACAGGAAGTGCTTTTTAGGTAGTAACACTTAACCACTGGTATTTGTTGTATGCACAGACAGACAGACAGACAGACAGACAGACAGACAGACAGACAGACAGACAGACAGCAGTACCTGGCGTTGCTCATGTAGTCTCGAATGGTTCTGTAGGACAGCGGGTAGTCCCAAACTTGGACGTCAGTCAGCTGCCCCTCAAACCCGGACACACGGAGCGCACCCCCAATGCTCCACCGACTCTATACACACACACACACACACACACACACACACATATAATACACACACGCAGAGACACATACATACACACACACACACACACACACACACACACACACACACACACACACACGCACACAACACACACATAATAAGAGGCATATTCATAAACAATGATGATGAAGAGGATAATGATGATGATGATGATGATGACGTTGTGTTTGACTCCTCCGCTTACCCTATCAGGCAACATCATCTTGACACTCAAGGCCCCGCCCCTGAACGCCTGGGCCACGCCCTTCTTTCCGTCCAGGACCATGCAGGTGCTGGTCCAGGGGCGGGTCTCTCTGACTGACAGCCAGAGCAGCCTATCAGAACGGAAGTTGAGCGCAGAATAGTAGCTAATCTGGAGCGAGCTCTGCATGTCGCTAAAGAGCATGGACATGCTGCCCAGAGAGAGACGAACGGTGCCTTCAGTGAAGAACCGGAGACACACCGTCACACTGGGGGAGGGGGGAGTGGGAGTGGTCATCCACCAGGGGTACGGGGAGGAGGGGGAGGAGGAGGGAGGGGGGTCGTTCTCCACCAGGGGTAGGGGGAGGAGGGGGAGGAGAGAGAGAGAGAGAGAGAGAGAGAGAGAGAGACCAGGGGTAGGGGGAGAGAGAGAGAGAGAGAGAGAGAGAGAGAGAGAGGAGGGGGGTCGTTCTCCACCAGGGGTAGGGGGAGGGGGAGGAGGAGGGAGGGGGGGTCGTTCTCCACCAGGGGTAGGGGGAGGAGGGGGAGGAGGGAGGGGGGTCGTTCTCCACCAGGGGTAGGGGGAGGGAGGGGGAGGAGGAGGGAGGGGTAGTGGTCATCCACCAGGGGTACGGGGAGGAGGGGGGAGGGGTAGTGGTCATCCACCAGGGGTAGGGGGAGGAGGGGGAGGAGGAGGGAGGGGGGGTCGTTCTCCACCAGGGGTAGGGGGAGGAGGGGGAGGAGGAGGGAGGGGGGGTCGTTCTCCACCAGGGGTAGGGGGAGGAGGGGGAGGAGGGGGAGGGCGAGGGAGGGGGGTTGTTCTCCACCAGGGGTAGGGGGAGGAGGGGGAGGAGGGGGAGGGGGAGGGAGGGGGGGTCGTTCTCCACCAGGGGTAGGGGGAGGAGGGGGAGGAGGGGGGGTAGGGAGAGGAGGAGGGAAAGGGGGAGGCAGAGAGAGTGACTCCAGAGGTTGTGAGAGTCAACATCTTTCCTGTTAAGTCCAGCAGAGGAGACTCTGTAGTGAGAGGGGAGGGGGGGAGAGAGAGAGAGAGAGAGAGAGAGAGAGACAGTCCCACAGTTCTTCAATGGATACAGTTTGTACATTATTTAATTTAAGAATGTTCTATATTTTCAATTAGCATAAGTTAAATCCCGATATAAAATATTGAAAGTCGAAAGCCAAAGTTTCAGAAGAGTAGGTTTTATTCAGCCTGAATAACATCGCATGCAACTACAAAGATCTACAAAAATCTACTCAATCTACTCCTTTGTACATTCACAGTTCGTCTTTTTATACATATTCTTTCAAGTTAAGCCTTTTTCATATTTTTGGCAACTCCCCAACATGCAAATTAGACAAGCCCAATTACAATCACCTCTTGTTTTCCTAAGGACAGCTTGTCCCATAAACCTTAAAGTTTACCCCTCTTTACAACCAGCCCCATCCTTCCCTATCATAAACTAATGGAAGCCGAGTCCATTACCATCTTTCCTTCTCTTGGTTAAAACAGGAAATGGATAAGTATGTAATCCCTTATGCGCCTGCTTTCCTTCCAACTTATTTACCAAAACTGTTTTAATTGCTTATATATTTATGAGTCTCTCAATTGTGAACTTTCTACCTCCTATCCATTCAAGAAACTGTCAATTGTGAACTTTCTACCTCTGCTTTTCCTTCTTAATTTACCCTTAAGTGTCTGGGAGGACAACCAGGCATGATATTGGTTAGTGTTCTTGTTTATATTTTTACATACTTGGGCCCTCAATAAACCCTTGCCTAAACACAGGTATACCTCTGCCTTAGAATCGCACATTCTCTGCCTCTTCTGTTAACTCAATTTATTAACTAAATGTATTATAACGTGGTAAATCCACTTATTGATCTTTAATATTGAGTACATATACTTGAGTACAAAAAGGTAACTACTTTTAAGACTAATTATACCACAAGAATGAAAAAAAAAAACTTTTGTGAAGCCAAAGTAAAGTTTGGAGTTTTGACGCAGTTTTCAGGAGTGTTTGATTTTAGTAAACCGGTGAAGTCAAAATGGGAAACACAAGTATAACCACAGGCTTCCAAGACCAAACTATATGCGGAAAAACTATATCGTCGAATTTACAAATAATTAAATACATCCAGGTTTACAGACATAGTTACCCGTGCTAGCTGTTGCCCAGCGCAACAACGACATCATCGCCAGAGCATGGAATAAGCCTCGAGGCGACTTCATCGGTGCGGTGCGTTCGGTCAAAATGATAATCTTCACGCAGATTAAACTCCTGTCGGATGTGTTCGGTAAAGTAATATTCTCCAGTCAGATAAACGTTTTGCTGGTTGTGTTCGGTAAAGTAATAGTCTCAAGTTAGGTTAACGTCCTGTTGGTTTAGAGTTTTACAGCCACTGTAATATTTGTTCTGGTTCCTCTCAAAGACACTCGCGCTGTGTTATAGCCAAGAGCAGTCAACTTTCGTTTCCGTTAGAATAACTTTCGTTTCTTTGAGATATTAGCACTTCTTCTCCCCGAACATCGATTTACCGAGGATTTATAATATTAATTGATTGAGTTAATGAACGAATAATAATAATAATAATAATAATAATAATAATAATAATAATAATAATAATAATAATAATAGCCTACGTTCTGTTCACGACAAAAAATGCGAAAAAAGTTATTTGGCTATATCTGCCTAAAATATTCCCTGAAAATATGCTTGTTTATGCGATTGGAATTACTTTGCTATTCTTTATGAGCCAAAAACACTTTCATAGAATGCCTAACACAACATCCCCAAAAACCTAAAACCACTAAAAACCACATTGCTGTCTCCTTAATTGTTAGGAAAATAACTGAGAGGTAAAAAATAAAAGAAAAACGCTGGATCTTTTAGACAAGCAGCATTCTTTTAATATCACATGTCAGTCTCGGTGTGAGTGGCTCGTGGCCATGGAAGCCAAGAGGTCAGACTTGGGACAGTGGGTCAAGTGTGTATCTGTGTGCATTTGTGCGCGTGTTTGCGTGTACGAACACTGATCTTAGACCCGCGGTGATCCCATTGCGCGGCGCGCGCATTAGGCTCGTCCACAGAGTAGAAATCTCGAGCACCGGCCACCAGTGAGAGCGGGGAGCATTCAATCCCTCCAGGGACCGGGGATTAAAACTGCAGTACCCAGAGTTCCATGGGCCTGTCTTTAAAGCTCTAAATAGAGTTAAGCCGCGTCGGGATCAGGGAAAGAGAAGAGAAGGGGAGAGAAAGCCAGATCGAAAACATGCCTCTAAAACGAGAAGGTTAGATATTCCTAACTTTTATTTCTCATATGTTTTGAAGTGTACTTGTGTCTGTGCCTGTGCGTAAATCTGCATGCACGTGCGTGTCATGTTATTCTTCTGCTGCGAGACAGGGCTGTCTCTGACATCATATCTGCATGCGTGTGAAAGAAAGTCCTACGTATACACACACTCTCAATTCTGGCGGAGGTCTCACACGCACATACACACACACGCGCGCGCGCACAGTGAGACGCAGAGAGCTGTTTGTTTGTGTAAGGTTTGTGCGTTGTTCCCTGCAGATACGGAGAGAGCGTTTCAGGCGGTAGAGGCGTGTCAGACTGGAGCCGATGAGGGCTTCAAGAACCGAGCAGAGAAACTCCTCAACATCTTTCAGAGCGACCTGTTCCAGGCCCTGCTAGGTGACAACCACACACACACACACACTGTTTGAGTGTGTGTCTACTTGAGTGTGTGTGTGTGTGTGTGTGTGTGTGTGTGTGTTTGTATTGGTGTGTAGGTTTGAGTGTGTGTGTGTATGGTTTATGTGTGCACGTTTGAGTGTGTGTGTATGTTTTGTGTGCATGTTTGAGTGTGTGTATGTTTGAGTGTGTGTTTCTATTGTGTGTCTGACTGTGTATGTTTTATGTGTGTCTCGGACCGCTGTCCCTGCTCTCTACTAGCAACAGCTAGCTAGCACGCACCATCGGCATTTTGTGGCTGTGCCTCGACTAACGTTAGTGCCAGTGCAGACAGCATAAGTCAACTTCATCACAGGAAGAAAAGTTGTCTAGATATGGAAGAATGTGGGTGGTGTGGCTTTTACAAGGAATAGGGGGTTGATGTGGCTATGACAAAACAAAAGGATCAAAACGTATCATAGCGGGAAAAAGAAGTCTGGTGACTTAAATAAAAAAACTTGACTTATTTGGACACAAAGTGAAGAAATGTTCAAAAAACCCTGTGGGAAAGAACATAGCCTAGGAAAAGGGAAAAAAATGCATCAATAAAAGACCACTTGATGGTTTATATTATATTATAGATAGCGGGGAAAAAGTAGTGTATAAGTGTAATTTTTATTAACAAACTGATTCTCAAAATTAATGATTTTAAAGCAATATCTATTGATGTTGTCCTCATGAAAAAACAAAACTAAACTTTCTAAACACAGTAAGGGGGGTATACATTATAACTGTGTTGTCCTCTCACCATCAGTCATTGCCCCCTTAGAGATTCCGGGCCTGCTTGTGAGACACAGAAATACACTTCTCACTGTTAAAGTGAGGACATTTGGGAGACAACATTTCTGGTCCTCACTTCACTAATAACTCTTTATTCTTTAGTATGACACAGACGGTTGTTTGAGAATACCTAGTATGACATGCAATTCTGTTCCTTTTGGTAAAGGCAACATATTGAATACAAAGAAGTCTAAAATTGTTTGGATCGACAATAAAATTGTATTTAAGAGATTATGGTTAAGGTTAGGCAATGGGGCACGGTTAAGGTTAGGCATAGGATAAAGGGGATGGTTAGGGTTAGGGGTAGGGTAATGCTTAGGGATGGGTTTAATTTTGCTAAATGGTGGTTAGGGTAAGGGTGTAAAATGATTTTCAGGTCCTCATTTTGAATGCGATACAAACAGGTGTGTGTGTGTGTTAGAGTGTGTGTTTTTATTGCGTGTCTGACTGTACGTTTTATTTGTGTCTGAGTGTGTGTTTTTATTGTGTGTGCATGTTTGAGTGTGTTTTTATTGTGTGTGTGTGTGTGTGTGGGTGTGTGTGTGTATGTCTATGTGTGTGTGTCTGTGTGTCAGTGAGGATCATTGAGGCGGTAGATGGTGGTAGGTAGGAGGTAGGTGTTTATGTGTGTCTGAGTGTGTTTTTATTGTTTGACCTGGTGTGTGTGTGAGAGTGACCTGGTGTGTGCGTGAATGACCTGGTGTGTGTGAGAGAGAGTGACCTGGTGTGTGTGTGAGAGTGATCTGGTGTGTGTGTGTGTGTGTGTGTGTGTGAGAGAGTGAACTGGTGTGTGTGTGTGTGAGAGAGTGACCTGGTGTGTGTGTGTGTTTGTGTGTGTGTGTGTGTGTGTGTGTCTGTTTGTGTGTGTGTGTGTGAGAGAGTGACCTGGTGTGTGTGTGTGAGAAAGAGTGACCTGGTGTGTGTGTGTGTGTGTGTGAGAGTGACCTGGTGTGTGTGTGTGAGAGAGTGACCTGGTGTGTGTGTGTGAGAGAGAGTGACCTGGTGTGTGTGTGTGTGTGTGTGTGTGTGTGTGTGTGTGTGTGTGTGTGTGAGAGTGACCTGGTGTGTGTGTGTGAGAGAGAGTGACCTGGTGTGTGTGTGAGAGAGAGTGACCTGGTGTGTGTGTGAGTGACGTGGTGTGTGTGTGTGTGAGAGAGAGAGTGACCTGGTGTGTGTGTGTGTGAGAGACAGTGACTTGGTGTGTGTGTGTGAGAGAGTGACCTGGTGTGTGTGTGTGTGTGTGTGTGAGAGAGAGAGTGACCTGGTGTGTGTGAGTGATAGAGAGTGACCTGGTGTGTGTGTGAGAGAGTGAACAGGTGTGTGAGTGAGAGAGAACTGGTGTGTGTGTGTGTGTGTGTGTGTGTGTGTGTGTGAGTGACCTGGTGTGTGTGTAAGAGAGTGAACAGGTGTGTGAGTGAGAGAGAACTGGTGTGTGTGTGTGTGTGTGTGTGTGTGTGCGTGTGTGAGTGACCTGGTGTGTGTGTGTGTGAGTGACCTCTCCTTGCTCTTATTCTACTACTCTCCCCCTCCCTCCTCTCCTCCCTCCTCTCCTCTGTGACAGTAATCGGAGATTAACAGTGACATCAGAGCCACTTGACGTTCCCATTGGGTGAATCCGTCTCCATATGTGTAGATTACTCTATGGTGTATGTGTGTGTGTGAGAGAGTGTGTGTGTAAGAGAGAGTTATGGGGTCATTATTGTAGCAAAACTATTTGCAAATGCGTGTAGAGCTGTGTATCTGTATCTCAATCCGTGCGTGCGTAATCAGGTTTGAAAGTGTACAAAAAGTTTCCGTCTGTATTCAGATTTGCATGTGTATTGAGAGTTGTATATGTGTAGACAAATCTGAGAATGCGTGCATAGATCAGTAACTGTGTAGACAAATCTGTAAATACGTACATGGATATTAATGGCTAAAAGTCTAAGTATTTTGCTGCAAGAACTTAAAATACATGGCGATTCGTCTGTGTGTCTCAGTAGAAATATTGTTATTACATACAGTACAGATACTTGAACTCCCTCGCTTGGGGCAGCAACTCACTCCCAACCCGGAGAGTTGTTTCACGTGTTTCTTGTTCACGAGAGAGGGAAAAATGGAGCGCGAGATTGACAGGCGGATTGGTGCAGCATCAGCAGTAATGCGGGCGTTGTACCGGACCGCCGTGGTGAAGAAGGAGCTGAGCCGAAAGGCGAAACTCGCGATTTACCAGTCGGTCTACTTTCCAACCCTCACCTATGGTCATGAGCTTTGGGTAGTGACCGAAAGAATAAGATCGCGAGTACAAGCGGCTGAAATGTGTTTCCTCCGTAGGGTGAATGGGCTCAGCCTTAGGGATAGGGTAAAGAGCTCGGTCATCCGGAGGGAGCTCGAAGTAGAGCCGCTGCTCCTTCGCGTCGAAAGGAGCCAGATGAGGTGGTACGGGCATCTGATTAGGATGCCTCCTGGGCTCCTCCCGTTGGAGGTTTTCCGGGCACGCCCTACTGGTAGGAGACCCCGGGGTAGACCCAGAACACGCTGGCGGGATTATCTATCTCGTCTGGCCTGGGAACGCCTCGGGATCCTCCAGGAGGATCTGGAAAACGTTGCTGGGGATAGGGACGGCTGGAATACCCTGCTGAGCCTGCTGCCACCGCGACCTGGCCCCGGATAAGCGGCGGAAAATGGATGGATGGATGGATGGATGGATATATACAGTACTGTGCAAAAGTTTAAGGCAGGTGTGAAGTCTTTCATGTTATAAAAAAAAAAATATATATATAAATGTGAATATATATATATATATTTTTATCAATTCATGAAATACAAAGTGAGGGAAAACCAAATCGGTATCAAAACAACATTTGGTGTGACCACCCTTCGCCTTCAAAACAGCATCCCCCGCCTAAAACTTGTGCACAGTACTGTATATAAAATTATTATTTAGCTTAAGAGATGGTTTTGTGAAGTTACATTTAAACGTCACATTAAGATATCATGCCATATGCTGCACTAGGCCTACTGATTATACAATGTAACTATTTGCACTATAGGCTACTTATGCATTATCAAAAGCTGCTGCAGTCTAGCCACTATAGACTACTTCACTATTGGTTTTACTGTAGACCGTGCAGTGCTAGGTTAGGCCCTATAATTTTTGTTAATTCTGATATAAATAACCTTATAGCCCCTCAGGCTTACAGTAGAATCATACGCACTTCTGATAAAAATAGTAAAAAATAAATAAAAATTTTGTGTGAACCAAAATGTGTTTATTAAAATAACTTTCGCCATGCCAAAATAAAATGGGCAGTTGTACCCCTCACAACTCTTCTACAATTTCTTTAGTATTTGTCTATCAAATTTTTCTTGCTCACTTATTAAAAAGCAAGGAAAGTTGGATAGTTGAAGATGAAACGGTTTACACTTTCATTAGTAGCCCAGGTATAATGTTACCTTAACTTAGCTAAATCAATACTGCATTCGAGAGCAATAACTTAAAACGTTAACATCACTAGAAATATTGCAACAAATTGCAAAACAATCGACCATTAGCATTTCGTTCAAGTTTCATACTTTTCTACTGAGACACACCTACGAACATCGACACACAGACAAATCGCCACACGGACGGATCTCTGTCACGCAGACGAATCTCGACACAGACAAATCGCTACACACGCACAGATCTCGAGAATGCAGATTTCTGTAGCGGCAGAAGTGTAGCAAAAGTCACGTGTAAAAACACATCCAATTGAGAGGCCTGCGTGATTTGTAATTCATGCTTGTCTGTTTTTTCAGCTCTTGCAGCACAATACTTAGACTTTTAGCCATTAATATCCACGTACGTATTTACAGATTTGTCTACACATTTACAGATCTATGCACACCTGCAAATCTGAACACAGACGGATATTTTTTATACACTCACAAACCCGATTACGCACGCACGGATTGAGATACAGATACACAACTCTCCACACGCATTTGCAAATAGTTTTGCGACAATAATGACCCCATAGAGTGTGTGTGAGAGTACTTGTGAGTGTGTGTATACATTTACATATATTACATATGTATACACATACGTTTCTCTGAATAGCTGATCGCATTGAATGTTTATAAAGTCCCAAAAAAATTCACAATGAGATTCACATGTGAAACTTAAATACTGTACTGTATTGTAAATATTGTATTGTAAATATTTTTATTTCGTTTTTGTTTATTTTTTATTTACTTTTTTGTTGTAGTAATTTATATATTCTGCCTTTAGCAGAGGGGCAACGCAACCTATGATAGGCTACGTGCAAGCAACATTCCCTACTTTTGTAGATCTGTGGAAAAGTATGCGAACAACTTACATCGACCAAAATGGTCTTCAATTAAAGCTACAGGCCTCTAGTTTAAAATAAAAAAACGAAATTGTCTCTAAATCAAATAGTTCGTTTTTTATTCAAGATTTTGTAGCGGATGACTGATGAGCGCGCCGGCGCGTCCCTCGGTCTCAGAGGGTTAAAAGGGCACTGCTGGAAAAGAGACCTGGTCTCAGTCGGTTACTCCTGTATAAATAAACATATTATGTATAAATACAATAAATAATAATAGATAAATAATAATTATGTAGTTTCAGATGTAGATTTACATGTATATTCACATGAAGAGCCACATGTAAATTATTTTCTTCTAGATTTTGTGCAATGGTTATAAATGAGACCCCAGGTCAAAATGAGGGAATTAGCAAACGCTCCTAACTTTAGTTTTCAATGGGAGCAAGCGCTCCTAACTTTAGTTTTCAGTAAGCATTAGCCCTGAGGTTCACACTGACATCCTAACTTTAGTTTTCAGTTAACATTAGCTCTGAGATTCACAGTCAGATCCTTACTTTAGTTTTCGGTAAATATTATCCCTGAGATTCACACTGAGATCCACAGCAACACTAGCAGACTGGTTTTTGTGTTGACAGATATCCAGGAGTTCTACGAGCTAACCGTGTGTGAGAACCAGGAAACCAATCGACCAGGCACACCTGGACTGGTAGGAACAAACACACACACACACACACACACACACACACACACACACACACACACACACACACACACACACACACACACACACACACACACACACACTCTTGAATGGTAGTAACACACACTTCCTTGACTACTTGCCCGCTTGAATCCACATGGCAACACCCCTCACTGTCTCCTAGCAACAGCTGCAGCAATGCTGGGACAACGGCTGCATACCGCCATGGCAACAGCTGCATACAGCCATGGCAACGGTACCACCCTTCACCAACCCCCCCCCCCCCCCTTCTTTCATCAAACCGCTTCTCTGCCCCCTCTCTCTCTTCCTCCCTCCCTCCTCTCCCTCCATCTTTCTCGCTCTCTCTCTCTCTCTCTCTCCCTGTCTCTCTCTCTCTCTCCCCGTCTCTCTCTCTCTCTCTCTCCCTATCTCTCTCTCTCTCTCTCTCTCCCTCTCTCTCTCTCTCCCTGTCTCTCTCTCTCTCTCTCTCTCTCTCTCTCTCTCTCTCTCTCTCTCTCTCTCTCTCTCTCTCCTCTCTCTCTCTCTCTCTCTCTCTCTCTCTCTCTCTCTCTCTCTCTCTCTCTCTCTCTCTCTTGTTCTTCCTCCCTCCCTCTCTGTTTTTTCTCTCCCAGAGACAAAAACGTGTTTCATCTCTTTCCTCTTCTCTTCCCCGTACCCCTTTCTTACCCCCCCCCCCCCCCCCACACACACCTCTTCTCCTCTGGTAGAAAACACTGTGAATACAGTCAGCAATCTTTCTTTCTCTCTCTCTCTCTCTCTCTCTCTCTCTCTCTCCCCCCCCCCCCCCATCTCTGTAAGTCTATGTCCCTCTATCTCCTCTTCTCCCTCTCTCCCTCCCTCCCTTCCTCCACTCCTCTCTCTCTCTGTATGTCTATGTCTCTCTCCCTCCCTACCTCACTCTCCACTCCTCTTCTTCTTCTCTCTCTCTCTATGTATGTCTATGTCTCTCTCCCTCCCTCCCTCTCTCTACTCCTCTTCTCTCTCTCTCCCTTTCTCTGGAGCTCAGTCGGGTTGACAGTGGAGGGATGGTGGAGAGGATAGACAGACGCACACACGCGCAGACAGGCAGACAGACAGGGAGGCAGACAGACAGGCAGACAGACAGACGAACGGACGGACGGAGGGAGGGAGGGAGGGAGGGAGAGCGGGGGTTAGGGGGGGAGAGGGGGTGTGGACATGGACTGCCTCTGCATTGTGACTACTAAGGTAGGAGACCATCAGCGTGTGTTTGAGACAGGTGCAGGCGCTCAGAGTGTGTGTGCGCTGGCGAACGAGCAAGTGGTGTGTGTGTGTGTGTGTGTGCTAGCGAATGAGCAAGCTGTGTGTGAGTGTGCTAGCGAACGAGCAAGTGGTGTGTGTGTGAGTGTGTGTGCTAGTGAGAAAGCACGCAAGCAGTGTGTGTGTGCCAGAGTGCGAGCCAGCGTTTCGTCTGTGCCAGCGAGCGGGCGAGCAAGCGGCGTGTGTGTGTGGAGGAAGGAAGGGTGAGAATAGAAACACTTGATGATATTTTTTTTTCCGTGCATGCATGTATTATGGTATGGCATCCTGCATGCATGTAGCAGTAAAGATGTACAGGCTGTGTTCATGTGTGTGTGTGTGTGTGTGTGTGTGTGCATTTGTGTTTGTCTATCAGTGTGTATGTCTGTATGTGTCTAAATGAGTGCGTCTCTTTCTGAGTGTGTGTTTGTGTGTGTCTTAGACTGTGTGTGTTTGTGTGTGTCTTAGACTGTGTGTGTTTGTGTGTGTCTTAGACTGTGTGTGTTTGTGTGTGTCTTAGACTGTGTGTGTTTGTGTGTCTGTGTGTCTGCAGTGCATTATCTAATAAATAATAATGGATAGCTTCTCTGGTTCAGATAGATCATGATTGCTAGCTATACTAACATGAAGCAAGCATAATGCCAGATAGCCTGTTGAGTGATTACTAACTATTCTGATGTATTGCATGCAGCACGCTAACTCGCCTACATGATATCAGCTGCTAACTATGCTAATACATAGTAAAAACAGGACTAGTGTCTCAAGAAGGGCTATTCATGCTGCTACCAAAGCTTAGAGAATGCTAACTAGCCTACGTGAGATTAGATACTGACAATGCTAATGCATAGGAAGGACAATGCTAGCTGGCCCGTCTAGAAATTAGATATTAACTTTGTTAATAACGATTACAGAATGCTAACTCGCCTACGTGAGATTAGTTGCTAACTATGCTTACACGATAGCAAGGACAGTGCTAGCTGGCCCGTCTAGAGAATAGCTATTAACTTTGCTGACAAAGCTTACAGAATTCCTACATGATATTAGTTGCTGACTATGCTCATAGTTGTGATGTGGTGTCACCAATCACACACGTCCAATTAGAAATCAAGAATCCCCAGTCCTCTGCCAACGGCTAACTAGCAGTGTTTTGACGAGGCACTGCAACAGCCAATAGTGACAGAAACCTGATTTTGACCACTGCGTTATTGGGTTCCAAATCTATCCCTTTGCCCTCAGGAGTTCATACATAGCTCTACCACCTTGCCTACACCAAACGTTAGTGATGATTTAGCTTTAAAACTATATTTTGTACAAACAGCTATACCAGAACGCCCTGGCCAAGCTGCAACATAGATCCATAACTCTAGAATGCCCTGGCCAAGCTGTGGCATAGATCCATAACTCTAGAAGGCCCTGGCCAAGCTGTAACATAGATCCATAACTCTAGAAGGATCTGGCCAAGCTGTGGCATAGATCCATCACTCTAGAAGTCCCTGGCCAAGCTGTGGCATAGATCCATAACTCTGGAAGGCCCTGGCCAAGCTGTAAAATAGATCCATTACGCTAGAAGGCCCTGGCCAAGCTGTAACATAGATCCATAACTCTAGAATGCTCTGGCCAAGCTGTGGCATAGATCCATCACTCTAGAAGTCCCTGGCCAAGCTGTGGCATAGATCCATAACTCTAGAAGGCCCTGGCCAAGCTGTAACATAGATCCATAACTCTAGAAGGCCCTGGCCAAGCTGTGGCATAGATCCATAACTCTAGAAGGCCCTGGCCAAGCTGTAACATAGATCCATAACTCTAGAAGGCCCTGGCCAAGCTGTAACATAGATCCATAACTCTAGAAGGATCTGGCCAAGCTGTGGCATAGATCCATCACTCTAGAAGTCCCTGGCCAATCTGTTGCATAGAAGGCCCTGGCCAAGCTGGAACATAGATCTATAACTCTAGAAGGCCCTGGCCAAGCTGTGGCATAGATCCACAACTCTATAAGGGTCACACAGGAGTGGTGTGTTTCAGTTAGTACAGCTGAAGCGGTGACACAAGAGTTTAGGTCGGAATGACTCCTTTAAAGACTGTACTTCTGGGATTTGTAGTTTTATATGTTAGGTTTGCACTGCTTTGAAAACCTCTGCACTAACTGTAAGCTGAATGTACTTTTTGTAAGTTGCTTTTGATAGACATGTGGGCGCAATGTCTGTGATGTAATGCAGTGTAGTTTGCAGTGAGCTGTAGTTCCAAATGTATGGTGTCCACACCTGGGATATGTAGTTCTATGGATCGAACAACTGGCAGTTGCAGTCCTTTATCTATTGTTTCAACAACATTGTGTTCCATTTTAAATTCTCTCTCTCTGCTCTACAACAACTCACAGAATCTCCTCTCCCTCTCTTTTCTTTTATTTCTCTTCTTTTCTTGTTTTTCTTTTCTCTCTCTCCTCACATCGCTGCTCCCTGGCAGTGTGGAGAGATTATGTAAGATTAAGAGGTTGGAGGAGAGAAGCAGAGGGAGGGAGGAACGAGAAGAAAGGGAAAAAAGAGGGAGGGAGGTAGCGAGGGGAGGTAGGAGGGAGGAAGAGTCGTGAAGGTTAATATATTAATATATTTATCTTCTTTGACTCAGAAAGCTCTATTTTTAACTTTTTAGCTACAGTTGCTAAGAGTGAGAGAACAGCATCACACCCATGGAAGAGCTAGCCTAGCCTAGCTTGGTGCTATACTGTCTATGGAAGAGCTAGCCTATACTAGCTTGATGCTATACTGTCTATGGAAGAGCTAGCCTAGCCTAGCTTTGTGCTATATTGTCTATGGAAGAATTAGCCTAGCCTAGCTTGATGATATACTGCCTATGGAATAGCTAGCCCAGCTTGGTGCTATAGTGTTGATGGAAGAGCTGGCCTAGCCTAGCTTGGTGCTATACTGTTGATGGAAGAGCTAGCCTAGCTATGTGGCGTAGTCCTCAAACCCGACCCGATCTCGCTGCGTGGCCTGCATGTTGTGCACAGTTCTATTCAGGTCACAGGTCCAGCCAGGCTGTGGTTTGATTGTACTAAGCACCATCTTTACCAGCCTATAAGTCTTGTTATCCAAAATAACTGGGTCTCCTTTCCTCTCTGCGCTGTTTTTCCCGCTGACAGCTACATTCAACTATACAGGGTATGCGCACCCACTTCACCAAAAAACAAAACAGAACAGAGGATTGATGCTGTCATGTCAACATAACCAAGTTATGTGACGCTATAGTGTCAATGGAAGAGCTAGCCTTGCTATGTGATATTATATTGTCAGTGGAAGAGCTAGCCTGGCTATGTGATGTTATACTGTCTATGAAAGAGCTACCCTGGCTATGTGATGCTATGCTGTCAATGGAAGAGCTAGCCTGGCTATGTGATGTTACACTGTCTGCGGAAGAGCTAGCCTAGCTATGTGATGTTACACTGTCAAAAGAAGAGCTAGCCTGGCCTTGCTTGATGCTATACTGTCAATGGAAGGGCTAGCTTAGCCATGTGATGCCATAGTGTCTATGGAAGAGCTAGCCTTGCTTGGTGCTATACTATGAATGATGAGGCTAGCCTAGCTATGTGATGTTAAACTGTCAACAGAAGGGCTAGACTAGCTATGTGATGGTATTATGTCAATGTAAGAGACAGCCTAACTATGTAGTGTAATGCGATGTAGGTAGTGCTGCAAAGCACTAGCATTTGTTTTTTTGCTAGGCAATTGTAACAGTGGCGAACTTGATTTACTTACTTTACGGTTCTGTGTGCCAGAGGCCTCGAGGCAATATGTATGTCTTTGAGCTTTCCGATTAACCTGTAATCGACAATTTACTGTGCATCTCTAAACTGCTCCGAACTGTATGAATGAACTGTTGTGTATGTACTGTAAAAATAATGTACTACAGTGTTATATAGTATAGAGTAATCTAGTGTAGTGTAATGTAGAGTAATGTAGAGTATTGTATCATAGTGTAAATGTGCTGTATGAGTGTATTGTAATGTAGAGTAATGTACTGTATGAGTAGAGGGATGTCACGAGAACCGATACTTCGTTACCCGGTCGATGCCAAAATTCTACCGTAGGCACCGTGGCTGCAATTGAAAAATGTCATGTAAGTGAATAAACACCAGCAAAAAGACGTCGCAAATCACCGATCACTCAAATCAGTTATAAAAAATAAACAAGTAGGCCTATGTATACAATCACAGCCTCGGC
>JAPMUY010003884.1:232500-240000 GCA_026901105.3 Galaxias olidus
TGTAAGGTGGTGTGTAGCCACAAGAGCCTCTCTCTCATGTTCGGCTGCAAGGTAGGAACAGACCTCTCTCTCTCTCTGTGTGTCTGTCTCTCTCTGTCTCGCTCTCTCTCTCTCTCTCTCTCTCTCTCTCTCTCTCTGTGTGTCTATGTCTCTCTCTGTCTCTCTCTCTCTCTCTCTCTGTGTCTGTCTCTCTCTCTCTCTCTCTCTCTCTCTCTCTCTCTGTCTCTCTCTCTCTCTCTCTCTCTCTCTCTCTCTCTCTCTGTCTCTCTCTCTCTGTCTCTCTCTCTCTCTCTCTCTCTCTCTCTCTCTCTGTCTCTCTCTATTTGTCGCCCTAATTTTCTCTTATTCTCTGTCTCTCTCCTTCCATATCTCCCTCCCTCTTCTTCCCTTTTGCTTTTTTTCTCTCACTCCATCCCCCCCTCTCCTTCTCCCGCTCTCCCTCCCCATTCCATTGAGTAGTGATTTGCTGGTTGGTCTGTCTGTTGGCATGCTCGCGTCCAGGCACTGAGGGGTTAAGGTTCCAGCGAAGCATCACAGGCGTCAGACACACTCACACTCAACACTCTGCAGTAACACATACTATAATCACATATAACACTATGCAGTACCACATAATATAATCATATGTAACACTCTGTAATAACACATAATATAATCATATATAACACTCTGCAGTAACACATAATATAATCATATATAAAACTGTAGTAACACATAATATAATTTAATGTAACACTCTGTAATAACACATAATATAATCATATATAACACTGTACTAACACACACTATAATCATATATAACACTCTGCAGTAACACATAATATAATCATATGTAACACTCTGTAATAACACATAATATAATCATATATAACACTGTAATAACACATAACATAATCATATAGAGCACTCTGCAGTAACACATAATATAATCATATATAACACTATGTAGTAACACATAATATAATCATATATAACACTGTAATAACACATACTATAATCATATATAACACTCTGCAGTTACACACAACATAATCCTATATAACACTGCAGTAACATACTATAATCATATATAACACTGCAGTAACATATGATATTATCATATGTAACACTCTGTATACATAACAATATATACAACACTCTGCAGTAACACATACTATAATCATATGTAAGTATGTAATAACACATAATATAATCCTATATAACACTTTAATAACACATACCATAATTATATATAATACTCTGCAGTAACACATAATATAATCATATGTAACACTCTGTAATAACACATAATATAATCATATATAACACTGTAATAACACATAATATAATCATATATAACACTCTGCAGCAACACACAACATAATCCTACATAACACTGCAGTAACACACTATAATCACATATAACACTGCAGTAACACATGATATTATCATATGTAACACTCTGTAGTAACACATAACAATCATATACAACACTCTGCAGTAACACATACTATAATCATATGTAAGTATGTAATAACACATAATATAATCCTATATAACACTTTAATAACACATAACATAATTATATATAATACTCTGCAGTAACACACACTATAATTATATATAACACTCTGTAGTAATACATAATATAATCATATATAACACTGTGCAGTAACACATAATATAATCATATGTAACACTATGTAGTAACACATAATATAGTCATATACAACACTGGAGTAACACATAATATAATCATGTATAACACTCTGCAGTAACACATAATATAATCATATACCACTGCTCAAAAAAATTAAAGGAACATTTTGAAAACACAGATCTCATCAGATAAGATCTCAATCGGAAAAAAATCATGCTGGATATCTATACTAATATGGACTGGGTAATGTGTTAGGAACGAAAGGATGCCACATCGTTTGATGGAAATGAAAATTATCAACCTACAGAGGGCTGAATTCAAAGACACCCCGAAAATCAAAGTGGCAGGCCAGACCAGTTTGCTGAAATTCCATTGCAGCAACTCAAAATGGTACTCAGTACTGTGTATTGCCCCCACGTGCTTGTATGCATGCCTGACAACGTCGGGGTGTGCTCCTAATGAGACGACGGATGGTGTCCTGGGGTATCTCCTCCCAGATCTGGACCAGGGCATCACTGAGCTCCTGGACAGTCTGAGGTGCAACCTGGCGGCGTCGGATGGACCGAAACATAATGTCCCAGAGGTGTTCTATTGGATTTAGCTCAGGCGAGCGTGGGGTCCAGTCAATGGTATCAATTTCTTCATCCTTCAGGAACTGCCTGCATACTCTCGCCACATGAGGCCGGGCATTGTCGTGCACCAGGAGGAACCCAGGACCCACTGCACCAGCGTAGGGTCTGACAATGGGTCCAAGGATTTCATCCCGATACCTAATGGCAGTCAGGGTGCCGTTGTCTAGCCTGTAGAGGTCTGTGCGTCCCTCCATGGATATGCCTCCCCAGACCATTACTGAACCACCACCAAACCGGTCATTATGAACGATGTTACAGGCAGTATAATGTTCTCCACGGCTTCTCCAGACCCTTTCACGTCTGTCACATGTGCTCAGGGTGAACCTGCTCTCATCTGTGAAAAGCACAGGGCGCCAGTGGCGACCTGCAAATTTTGGTGTTCTATGGCAAATGCCAGTCGAGCTCCAGGGTGCCGGGCAGTGAGCACAGGGCCCACTAGAGGACGTTGGGCCCTCAGGCCACCCTCATGAAGTCTGTTTCTGATTGTTTGGTCAGAGACATTCACACCAGTGGCCTGCTGGAGGTTATTTTGTAGGGCTCTGGCAGTGCTCATCCTGTTCCTCCTTGCACAAAGAAGCAGATGCTGGTCCTGCTGATGGGTTAAGGACCTTCTACGGCCCTGTCCAGCTCTCCTAGAGTAACTGCCTGTCTCCTTGAATCTCCTCCATGCTCTTGAGACTGTGCTGGGAGACACAGCAAACCTTCTGGCAATGGCACATATCGATGTGCCATCCTCGAGGAGTTGGACTGCCTGTGCAACCTCTGTAGGGTCCAGGTATCTCCTCATGCTACCAGCAGTGACACTCAAATGCAAAACTAGTGAAAAACAGTCAGAAAAGATGAGGAGGGAAAAAAATGTCAGTGGCCTCCACCTGGAAAACCATTCCTGTTTTGGGGGTCGTCTCATTGTTGTCCCTCTAGTGCGCCTGTGTTTAATTTCATTAACACCAAAGCAGCTGAAACTGATTAACAACCCCCTCTGCTACTTAACTGACCAGATCAATATCCCAGAAGTTTAATTGACTTGATGCAAAACTCCGATTAAAAAGTGTTCCTTTAATTTTTTTGAGCAATGTATAACACTCCGAAGTAACACATAATATTATCATATATAACACTGTAGTAACACATAATATAATCATATATATAACACTCTGTAGTAACACGTAATATAATTATATATAACACTGCAGTAACACATAATATAATCATGTATAACACTCCGAAGTAACACAATATAATCATATATAACACTGCAGTAACACAAAATATTATCATATACAACACTGTAATAACACATAATATAATCATATATAACACTGTGCAGTAACACATAATATAGTCATATACAACACTCTGTAATAACACATAATATAATCATATATAACACTGTAATAACACATAATATAATCATATATAACACTGTAATAACACATAATATAATCATATGTAACACTATGTAGTAACACGTAATATAATTATATATAACACTCTGTAGTAACCATTCAACTATTTTATTAGAGTCTAAATATTATCTAATGAAGAAGTCGGCTTGACTTAAAGGAGTAGTTGGCTGTTCGTGCACCTCACTACGACGGCAAATTATTTGTATTCGATAGTTACTATCAAACTATGAACCCCCGCCTGCATTTAAGAGTAGCGTTTTCATTGCCGTGGAAACGCAAAACAAACCTAGGATTAGGTGCAGGTTGGCACGGGTTAGTTAACGGTTTCAATGGTAGAACCTACTATCCCGAAAGTGTCTGGTGGAAGTGAGCCTTTGGTTGTTTTGGCAGTGCCTTCCCGGTGCACTGTGCTGATCAGTACCGTACCACCTCATCAGCGACAGCTTACTGCTGCATTTGCAGTTACAAATAAAATATATCCACCAAGTGCAATGTCATCATCATCATCTTTATCCGCTTTTTCTGGGGTCGGGTCGCGGAGGTAGCAGTTCCAACAGGGCATCCCAAAATTCCCTTTCCCGGGCCACATTTACCAGCTCTGACTTGGGGATTCCAAGGCGTTCCCAGGCCAGTGTGGAGATATAATCCCTCCACCTGGTCCTAGGTCTCTTCCGCGGCTTCCGCCCAACTGGACCAGCCTGGAACACCTCCCTAGGGAGGCGGAAAGGTGGCATCCTTACTAGATGCCCAAACCACCTCAACTGGCTCCTTTCTACGCAAAGAAACTGCGGCTCTACTCCGAGTCCCTCACGAATGGCTGAACGTCTCACCCTATCCCTAAGGGAGATGCCAGCCACCCTCCGGAGGAAACTCATTTCCGCCGCTTGTATCCGCGATCTCGTTCTTTCGGTCATGACCCACCCTTCATGACCATAGGTGAGAGTAGGAACGAAGATAGACCGCTAGATTGAGAGCTTAGCCTTCTGGCTCAGCTCTCTCTTCGTCACAACGGTGCGATAAAGTGACTGCAATACCGCACCCGCTGCTCCATTTTCTCCGGCCCATCTCTCGTTCCATTTTCCCCTCACTCGAGAACAAGACCCCGAGATACTTAAACTCCTTCACTTGGGGTAAAGACTCATTCCCTACTTGGAGTAGACAATCCATCGGTTTCCTGCTGAGAACCATGGCCTCAGATTTGGAGGGGCTGATCCTCATCCCAGCCGCTTCACACTCGGCTGCGAACCGATCCAATGAGTGCTGCAGGTCGCAGACCGATGATGCTTTCAGGACCACATCATCTGCAAAAAGCAGTGATGCAATCCTCTACCCACCAACCCGCAGCCCCCCTCCCCCGCGGCTACGCCGTGAGATCCTGTCCATGAATATCACAAACAGGATAGGTGACAAAGCGCAGCCTTGGAGGAGGCCAACCCTCACCGGAAACGAGTCCAACTTACTGCCGAGAACCCGGACACAGCTCTCGCTTTGGGAGTACAGAGATTGGATGGCCCTGAGTAGAGACCCCCCCACCCCATACTCTCGCAGCACCTCCCACAGTATCTCCCGGGGAACCCGATCATACGCCTTCTCCAAATCCACAAAACACGTGTAGACCGGATTGGCATACTCCCAGGCCCCTCAAAGATCCTCGCGAGGGTAAAAAGCTGGTCCGTTGTTCCACGACCAGGCCGGAAACCGCATTGTTCCTCCTCAATCCGAGGTCCGACTATTGGTCGAACCCTCCTTTCCAGCACCCTGGAGTATACTTTTCCCGGGGAGGCTGAGTAATGTGATGCCTCTGTAGTTGGCACACACTTTCCGGTCCCCCTTTTTGAATAAGGGAACCACCACCCCATTCTGCCACTCCTAAGGTACTGTCCCCGACTTCCACGCAATGTTGATAAGACGTGTCATCCATGACCGTCCCTCAACACCCAGAGCCTTCTGCATTTCTGGGCGGATCCCATCAACCCCTGCGGCTTTGCCACTGTGGAGTTGTTTGACTACCTCAGTGACCTCTGCCAGGGAGATTGATGCTGATCCCCCATCATCCTCCAGCTCTGCCTGTACTATAGAGGGTGGGTTTGTCGGGTTCAGGAGTTCCTCAAAGTGTTCATTCCACCTCCCAATCACCTTGTCAGTTGAGGTCAACAGCGTCCCATCCTCACTGTATACAGCTTGGATGGTTCCCTGCTTTCCCCTCCTGAAGTGTCGGATGGTCTTCCAGAACCGCTTTGGTGCCAACCGAAAGTCCTTCTCCATGGTTTCTCCAAACTCCTCCCACACCTGCTGCTTTGCTTGTGAGAAAATAGTGGTTTCCATGAAGACACCCATCAGAGTTTTGTCAAGAGCTGTAGACGGCATGAACTTTGACGTACAGTAACACACTGCTGGAGAGCTCATATTAGGACAGTAGAGGGCGCTGTGGAGAGAACTCATACTGGGACATACCAGTAGAGGGCGCTGTAGAGAGAACTCATACTGGGACATACCAGTAGAGGCCGCTGTAGAGAGAACTCAAACTAGGACATACCAGTAGAGGGCGCTGTAGAGAGAACTCATACTGGGACATACCAGTTGAGGGCGCTGTGGAGATAACTCATACTAGGACATACCAGTAGAGGGCGCTGTGGAGATAACTCATACTGGGACATACCAGTAGAGGGCGCTGTGGAGAGAACTCATACTGGGACATACCAGTAGAGGGCGCTGTGGAGATGACTCATACTGGGACATACCAGTAGAGGGCGCTGTGGAGAGAACTCATACTGGGACATACCAGTAGAGGGCGCTGTGGAGATAACTCATACTGGGACATACCAGTAGAGGGCGCTGTGGAGATGACTCAAACTGTTTGCTTCGTCAGTATGAAAAGGAGAGAGAACGTTTAGTGCACATTTACAAGTTAAGAACATTATATAATGATTGTATTTTGATCAAACGATGAATAGATTGAGTTTGTTTTACTATATGCTATAAAGTGTAAGCAAGGGGATTGTCCTGGGGATTAAGGAAAATATCACTTTTTTAATTTTTTTATCATCATATTAGTTGAATGACAGTTGGGGGGCGGGGCCAGTTTGGACTGCGGGGTTGTACTTTACGGCCCTGGCTTTCTCTAACCCGGAAGTGAACTGTCGTCTTTACAAAGCAAAAGCCAAAGTTCATTTCCCGTCTCTCTCTCTCTCTCTTCCTGTAGAAATACCGTTACCAAGACGATGAGACTCCGCCCCAGGACCATAGCCCCTCCCATCTGACCACCGGACGCAGCGCAGAGTTTTCACACACACACCTGGACGGATACACACAACATCCCGCTATAACGGTACACACACGCACACACGCACACACACACACACACACACACACACACTCACACTCACACACACTCACTCACACTCACACTCACAGAACAATATGATGTCATGGTAACCAAACCCTCAGTATGTTGCGATGGTAAGCAGGTGAGCAGTATGATTCCACGGTAACCAAGTGTACAGTATGTTGCCATGGTAACCAGACCATCAGTGAAAGTGTTTCTTTGTTCCTTACCTTCCTTCATCCCTCTCTCTGATTGGTGGAACTCTGTCATCAGAGACAGGCTGTTTCCTCATCTTACCTAGAGGGCAGCAAAACTCTGCTACACACAGTGTGTGTGTGTGTGTGTGTGTGTGTGTGTGTGTGTGTGTGTGTGTGTGTGTGTGTGTGTGTGTGTGTGTGTGTGTGTGTGTGTGTGTGTGTATGTGTATGAGTGTGTGTGTATATGTGTGTGTATATGTGTGTATGTGTGAGTGTGTGTGTGTGTGTGTGTGTGTGTGTG
>JAPMUY010003884.1:262500-275000 GCA_026901105.3 Galaxias olidus
GTATTATGATATAGTGTATCATTATATAAATAGTGTATTATGATGTAGATAGTGTATTATGATGTAGATAGTGTATTATTATATAAATAGTGTATTAAGATATAGAAAAAGTGATTATATAAATAGTGTATTATGATCTAGATAGTGTACTATTATATAAATATTGTATTATGATATTACATAAATAGTGTATTATGATATAAATAGTATTGATATAAAATGTATTTCAATATACACAGGATAGGATTTTATAATATCATTATGCCATACTCCAAGATGAGCACTTCAAATGACAACATTTTAGAATGGACTTGGGTTGAGAGCAGATATGTCATTGGGGTTTTCAAGTGGGCACTCTCCATCCCGTATGTTTCGATAATTTTAGCCCACGACACCTCCAGAAGGCTTAACGGTGACCAATGACGTCTCAGAGCCACCCCCCTCTATATCAGCTCTCGGCACGGCCAGATATTAAGAAAGAAAAAAAAATAGTTTATTCCGAGAGATTTCCCTGTACCTATCCCTATTACCTATTGCTGCAGGCACTTTCTGCCAACTCTGCAGCAATACTTACCACCTGAAAAGAAGATAATCTTTCCCTACTCTCCTGCAGGCTTGAAAAATGACACTCTGCAGGAAAGACTTGCCTTTTATACCTTTGTCCTGAGATTAAACCACTGTTTATGTTTTTTTAACATGATGTTCTTTACTTTGGTGCCGTATAGGATCCTTTCTTTTCAGCCACAGCCACTGGCTACTTCTTTCTGCTATAACTGATATAGCTTTTATGGTTTGGCGCAATTCTTTGCCGCTGATCCCTGAGTCCTTAAGTATTATGATTGGCATACACTGTTCTGATCCGAAACAAAATGATGTGTACATAATAATCCTGTTTTAAATAATGTGTATATAATGTTCCTGTTAAAATGATTCCCCGGCTCTCGCCCTGTTTCGGCTGGGATAGACTCCAGCCCCCCCGCAACCCTGCAAAGGATAAGCTGTGTAGCTAATGGATGGATTATTAAATGATGTGTATTTAATATTCCTGTATAAATTATATGTATGTAATGTTCCTGTTTAAATGATGCGTATATAATATGCCTGTTTAAATGATGTGTATTTAATATTCCTGTTTAAATGATGTGTATATAATATTACTGTTTAAATGATGTGTATATAATATTCCTGTTTAAATGATGTGTATATAATATTCTTGTTTAAATGATGTGTATATAATATTACTGTTTAAATGATGTGTATATAATATTCCTGTTTAAATGATGTGTATATAATATTCCTGTTTCAAATGATGTGTATATAATATTCCTGTTTAAATTATGTGTACATAATGTTCCTGTTTTAAATGATGTGTAAATAACATTCCTGTTTTAAATAATGTGTTTGTGATAATCCTTTGTCTCTGGGATGGTAAATGAAATCAGTCCTGACAGTTGAACTAATATTCAGGCTTAGGGTGTTTGATTGACATTCCGATCGCTTCGTTTGAACAACTTCTCTCTCACTTCTTCTCTTCCTGTTTCTCTCTCTCCCTCCCCTCCCTCATTCTCTTTGTCTCCCGGTTCTTTCCCTTTCCCCTCTCTCTCTCTCTCTCTCTCTCTCTCGCTCTCTCTCTCTCTCTCTCTCTCTCTCTCTCTCTCTCTCTCTCTCTCCTCTCTCTCTCCCTCACCTCCCTCTCTGCCTCTCTCTCTCTCTCCCTCTCTCCCCTCCCTCTCCTCCCCACTCTGCCCCCCTCTCTCCCCCTCTCTCTGCCTCCTCTCCTCTCCTCCTCCCCACTCTGCCCCCCCCTCTCTCCCCCTCTCTCTCTCTCTCTCTCTCTCTCTCTCTCTCCCTCTCTCGTGTGTCTCCCCCTCTCTCCCCCTCTCTCTGCCCCCTCTCCTCTCCTCCTCCTCTCTCTCTCCCCCCCTTCTCCTCTTTTCCAGTCTGTACTTTAGTGATCCATGATGTACCACCTCTGGCTGCCTGTCAGTATATTACTGTACTTTAGTGATCCATGATGTACCACCTCTAGCTGCATGTCAGTATATTACTGTACTTTAGTGATCCATGATGTACCACCTCTAGCTGCATGTCAGTATATTACTGTACTTTACTGATCCATGACGTACCACCTCTAGCTGCATGTCAGTATATTACTGTGCTTTAGTGATCCATGATGTACCACCTCTAGCTGCATGTCAGTATATTACTGTACTTTAGTGATCCATGATGTACCACCTCTAGCTGCATGTCAGTATATCACTGTGCTTTTAGGACTGGGAGTCCTGGTAAATCTTCAATTACATTGTAGAATTGAATAACTCTCCCTCTCCTTCTCTCTCTCTCTCTCTCTCTCTCTCTCTCTCTCTCTCTCCCTCGTCCTCACCCTCCTCTCTCTCGCTCTCTCTCTCTCTCCCTCCCTCTCTCCCTCTCCTCCAGCCTCCCTGAGGGTCAGTCCAGACAGATCTCAGTTTTTCTCTGAATGATGGGAATGTCCTCTCTGAGCTGTGAGAGGGCAGAGCTCTAATAGGTGGAGACTGAAGAGGCCCACCACCAATCAGAAGCTGTCTGAGTGTTGTGACTGGTCACGGATCAGAATAACGGACTCCTCCTGCTCTCCACCGGGAACAGCTTCTCAACAGGACAGTGGGGTGTACTGGTGTGAGTCTGGCTCAGGAGAGAGGAGCACTGCTGTCAACATCTCTCTCTCTCTCTCTCTCTGTCTCTTTCTGTCTCACTCTCTCTCTCTCTCTCTCTCTTAGTTGTATATTTATCACACACATCTCTTAGCTCTCTCTCTCTCTATGTGGTTGTCTAATATGTTAATTTAAACATCACTGTAGTAGAAATGCCCTGTGATAGACTGGCGACCTGTCCAGGGTGGACCCCGCCTCTCGCCCTGTGTCCGCTGGGATAGGCTCCAGCCCCCCCCCCCCCCCCGTGACCCTGTAGAGGATAAGCGGTAAAGTTAATGGATGGATGTAGTAGAAATGGGTACAGTAACTCAGTCAGGGTTAGAGGTTTTTATGTAACACATACTTTAGCTGTCGTGTAGTTATTAATATGTGGTTATGATAATAATATGTTCAGGAGGAGGCGCTGTAACTCAGTCAGGGTTAGAGGTTGTTATGTATCACATACTTCAACTGTCTGATAGTTATTAATATGTGGTTGTGATACTGTTATTTCATATAATGATTATGTTGTGTTATCAATCTATTTCTCTGTTCAGCTGGTGCTGTGATCCTGGAAAGTCCTGTCCTTCCTGTGACGGAGGGAGAGGCTGTGATTCTCCAAAGCAACCCTCACCCAGCCAGATTCCGTCTCCATGGTGATGACCCAGCGAGGCAGAGACCAGGGGTTAAATGAAGAGTATGATGTCATCAATGATATCACATGGAGCATGACTTCTGAGATGAGCAGCAAAGACAGGGGCAATGTGTGTGTGGTGTGTTTGTGTGTGTCTCTGTGTGTGTGTGTGCGTGTGTGTCTCTGTGTCTGTGTGTGTGTGTGTCTGTGTGTGTGTGTGTGTGTGTTTCCCACATCTGCCTTTTCAGTAGTTTCTGGCCTTTTTATCTTATAGTTAATAAATAAATCTAAGTTGTTATCATGATGATATTAATATTATTTATACACTAATGTTTATAATATCATAAAAAAGTTAACACAGTAAGATAAAATCAAATTGCTGCAAAAATTTATTTTTTATTGTTATTAATACTATATACCTTTCCACAATTTTTTAAGATACAAAAAAGTGCTCGATAATAAAACAATATACTGTATATACATGCACACACACATTACATCAATTCAACCTTTAATTACATTTTACATTTTCATCAGTTAGCAAAGCATCTTTTATCCAAAGCATCCTAAAGCTATGAAATCACAGGGACAGTCCCCCCTAGCAGCAATTTAGGATTAAGTGCCTTGCTCAAGGGCACACTAGAGGTATTGTACTTGGGTGGGATTTCCACTCCTGACCTGTTGGTCACCAGGTGTCAGATCTGCTCAGTAGGCCACTCTAACCCTCATTGAAGACCGTTTAAACCACGTGTGGCACAGTGACTGGCAACCCGTAGAAATGATTATGAACAAAATAAAACTGAAGCATTTCCCATTTATATTTCACTTTTTCATGCTATAGTGTGAATATTTACTGTATATTTCTGTGTACTCTGATATTAAAGCACAGACCAAATTAACAATCGGAGACAGGATCATCATAGAATAATGTTGTTTAACAAAATTGGATCAACATTTTTGACTCATAAAAACAGTAATCTTTTTCAGTGTTGTGGATACGCCCCCATGAGTGTGTAAGGTGCAGTGTGTGTTATGCACTCAGTTCAATAAAATGACCACCACAAAATAACAGTGTTGCCTTGGATGAGCTCTTCTGTAAAATACTCCATACAAAAGTCATTTAAAACCAGCAACAACCAAAATAAATAAAAATACTCCAAACAGCAAGCAAAAGGAAATCTTGCTGGAAAAGCTAGCTTCCTGCAAATGAATGTGTCACTTCCTGTTCAAACGCTGTGAGCCGTCTGTCTTCCTGTTTGGGTTGATCTTGTCCTCCTTCTCTCTCTCTCCCTCCCTCCTGCCCTTCCTCCCTACCTCTACCCCTCCCCCTCCCTTCTTTCTCTTCAGAGTTCCTGGGGCGTCATTTCTAATCTATGGAAATCACTGTCTTTCGCTCTGTCTTGGTGTAATGCAGCTCTGTGTCTACGCCACTAGGGGCACTGTTGTCTGGGTCTAGGAAGCTTCCCATGAAGAGGATTTCCCTTTTAATGCTGCAACTTCCTGTATGTGGTATTATGTGCTAGGTACTATATAAAAGTTCTCTTTATTGAACACTAGATGGTAGTGTTAAGCTGTTAATTATATGAAGATTCCCCAAACAAAACCGTTAGCGTGCTGAACAGACTGTCTGTCTGCAGAAGGACAGGATGGAGTTCATATCACTGCACATCATAGTCTGTAAGTAGACTTCTCTGTATTATGGGTCAAGTGTGTGTGTGTGTGTGTGTGTGTGTGTGTGTGTGTGTGTGTGTGTGCGCGCTATGTGAAGGTTTGTGTGAGTTAAAATTTGGTAGGTAACTTTTTTTTTAATAAGGTCCTGATTACACATTATATACATTATAATACTAAAACTGCAATCATGAATCTAACCCAAAGCTAGATGTTGAACAGCAGTTATTCATCTTAAATATAGTTATTGATCTGATTCCTACATTGTAATCTGTTTAACATGTTAACATTACTCCTCTACAACATGCAGTTGTGGTTATTTATAGCTGTTATTAATTTTAAATATAGTTATTTCTGTGAATCCTCCTACATTGTAATCAGTTTAATTAAATGTTAACATTACCCCCCTCTACAACATGCAGTAGTGGTTATTTATAAGCAGCTCAAATTATAGAAAAAAGTGTTAAGATTATGAGAAACAGCAAAAGAAAATCAAAAAAGCCTACATTCAACGTATGTGTGTGTGTGTGTGTGTGTGTGTGTGTGTGTGTGCATATACGCTACTAGTTAGTACAGATTGTTATTTGCCTTGCGCTAACCTAAATATAACTACTTACTAGATTTACGTATAAAGGCCTTTTAGCAGTTACTCAAATAGTCTAATAAACACAACAATGTTCCTTTCTTATCTTTCTCTCTCTCTGTCCCAGTCTCTTTCTTTTTCTCCTTCTCTCTCTCCTCCCCAGCCTCTTTGTGGGTCAGTCCCAACAGATCTCAGTTCTTTTCTCCAGAGTCTGTCAGGCTGAGCTGTGAGGTTCAGGGAAACTCTACTGGATGGAGTGTGAAGACAAACAAATTCAAACATGGAGTCCTGGTTTCTGTCTCTTTGTCTAAAGAGTCCTTCTACAACATCAACCCAGCATACCCATCAGACAGTGGTGTGCACTGGTGTGAGTCTGACTCAGGGGAACAAAGCAACTCCATCAACATTATCGTGGCCGGTACAGTATGGGATGTTCATGAAAATATAGATCACTATAATAATCAATATTGTTTAAATTAAATTAGGATGTTTGAATATTTAAAGTTATTGATGTTTTCTAGCCTGTTTCCCCTCTGCTATTAAATGGTGTTACAAATGTACATGAATAAAATCTAAAGTCACCTTAACCAGATAAGTATATCTCTGTTGAAAGTCTATTGGCTACACATGTGTTGTCATATTTCTGTGACCTTTCCATTTTGTTCAGCTGGTGATGTGATCCTGGAGAGTCCTGTCCTTCCTGTGAACGAGGGAGATGCTGTGACTCTGCGCTGTCGATACAAGACAACTCCCTCTAACCTCACTGCTGGCTTCTACAAAGATGGCTCCCTCATCAGGACTGAGTCTACAGGAGAGATGACCATCCCTGCAGTATCCAAGTCTGATGAAGGCCTCTACAAGTGTATCAAATCTGACCTGGGAGAATCACCAGAAAGCAAGCTGGCACTGAGAGGTGAGGAGGTCATCATTACTAACAGAACAGTTATAATGTATTAATATTTAATAACTGACCTGGGAGCATCACAAGAGAGCTGGCTGGCAGTGAGAGGTCGGTGTCCCATGAAACCTAATTGTAATATTAATAACAACAACTTAATTAATAACAATATGCATAATACATTCAAAGCTTACAAAAGGTACATATTTAAGTACTGATGGGCTCTGTGATTCAAGTAAAAATGAAACTGTCAGTTTAAGCAAAACTCTAAATTAAAACTGTTATTTATATAGCAATTTTTTAAATATGTTTTAAAAAGAATAATGATAAATCTTATCCCCCCTCTGTTCTCTCTCTTCATTTGGTGACTGGTCTCTCTTACCGCCCCCCCCTCTGTTCTCTCTCTTCATTTGGTGACTGGTCTCTCATACCCCCCCCCCCACACTCTGTTCTCTCTCCTCATTGACTGGTCTCTCATACCCCCCCCCCACTCTGTTCTCTCTATCATTTGGTGACTGGTCTCTCTTACCGCCCCCCCCCCCCCTCTGTTCTCTCTCCTCACTTGGTGACTGGTCTCTAATACCCCCCCCCCACTCTGTTCTCTCTATCATTTGGTGACTGGTCTCTATAACCCCCCCCCCCCCTGTTCTCTCTCTTCATTTGGTGACTGGTCTCTCATACCCCCCCCCCACTCTGTTCTCTCTATCATTTGGTGACTGGTCTCTCTTACCGCCCCCCCCTCTGTTCTCTCTCTTCATTTGGTGACTGGTCTCTCTTACCCCCCCCCCCTCTGTTCTCTCTCTTCATTTGGTGACTGGTCTCTCATATGCCCCCCTCTGTATTCTCTGGGCTCTCGTTCTAGCTGCTCCACCAAGGCCCGCCCCCACTGTCTCCGCCTCCACTGTCTCCGATCGTTATTACTTCATCTGTCTGAACTGTCTGATCGTTGTCTTGATAATAATGGTGGTGCTGCACCACTTCTACACGAAACAGAAAGGCATGTATCTTTACATTTAATTCACACATTGATAGTGTTTCTCTTTTAATTCACCCGTGTGTTTCTTTTTCTTATATTCTTATTATGATGTTATGGGTTTTTTATGTATTTGACCTTAATATATTTTTCATGTGGGCCAGCAACACATCCAAAACACACACAATAAAAAAGTCATGAATAATAGCACAAAATTCAACGCCATTTTCCCACATTATCAGTTTTTTATTATTATTATTATTATTATTATTGTTATTATTGTATTATATATCTATATTTTTATTTATATATACAGGGTCAACTGACTGAGACTATGTCTCTTTTGCAGCTATGCCTTATTAAACAAGATACGAAATAAAAATTAAACAAAAGAAAATAAAACATTTAAAATAAACAAATAGTACAAATGATCCAATACACAGTTACACAGTCTGCCAAATTCCACAGCAGCAAATGAACTAATTCTTGAATTATTTTCTCTCAAAGTAGTTCTGGTGTGGACCCATGTTATAATATTACAACTTATGGTTATTACGTCCATATCCTGCTTTTCTCTCAGGGAACCCCTCACCAGAGCCTGACCATTCTCCAATGAAAACAGGTGAGACTCCCTAAACTTAACCCTTACCCTTTGCTCTCAGGGAACCATCAATATCATTCAATACTATTACGTTTGTTCAATATATAAAGTAACAAACAAATGGACATCTTGTTCTAAACTAGTCAACTACAAAAGGTGAGACTCCCTAAACTTCATTACTCAGGTCCAGGCAGCCATTTTGAATATTGTTCAATACAATTCAGTTTCAAGTAAGACACAAACGGACATCTTGTTCTGAACTAGTCAACTCTATTGCACTACAGTAAAGAACTTGAATATTTTTATATTATGTGTAACTTCATGGCATGTTTTGATGAAAATTGTGGAGTTGTTGTTTGTTGCAGGTCCCTATGATGTGAATTATGGACAGATTAACATCCAGCTAAAGACCAACCCAAGAAGAAGAGAGGTATAGTTGACCTGAAACACACTGTGTCTGTATGCTGTTTACAGAACCCATTACAGAACCCCTTCCTACCTGAACACCTCTCTATTCCAAACTCTCTAGTATCAACATATTGTAGACAGTATTCTATTGATATAAAACTCTCTAGTATCAACATATTGTAGACAGTATTCTATTGATATTAAACTCTCCAGTATCAACATATTGTAGACAGTATCCTATTGATATTAAACTCTCCAGTATCAACATATTGTAGACAGTATCCTATTGATATTAAACTCTCTAGTATTAACATATTGTACAGAGTATTCTATTGATATAAACAGTCATTCAGGTACGCTGTTTGTATTGACCAGTGCTGAATAACTGAGTACAGTTTAACATGTCACTGTTATATGTTATATGATATCATGTGTTGTATTATATGTAGTATGTTATATGTTGTGTTCCAGTGCCCTGATGAGGAGAGAGAAGACAGATGAAAGATGTTACACTGACTGAAAGAGGGAGAGAAGACAAAGACCTCATGGTGAAGAAAATACACACACACACACACACACACACACACACACACACACACACACACACACACACACACACACACACACACACACACACACACACACACACAACACACACACACACACACACACACACACACACACACACACACACACACACACACACACACACACACACACACACACACACACACACACACACACACACACACACACACACACACACACACACACACACACACACACACAGAGAGAGAGAACATAACAGTCACATACAAACAGAAAATACTTGAGAAATATATAGTGAAGAATACACACTCTACACACACACACACACACGAGCCTGCTTAATTTATTAAAACAGCAGGGTGAGTGTTTGTGTTGGTTAGTTTGACAAATAGGCTTATTAATCTTAATTAATAAAACCATTGGATAATAGTAAGCAGTTTCAGCTTTACCCCTGCATGAAAAAAATATTCAGCACACAGTATTTCTACACAGAGTGAACATAGGAGCTTAAAGACACTGCAGTACTTTCTATTGATAGTGAACATAGGAGCTTAAAGACACTGCAGTACTTTCTATTGATAGTGAATACAGGAGCTTAAAGACACTGCAGTACTTTCTGTTTGTGTTTGGGTCTTTTTTGACATACACATGCATTCATTCGTTTTGTGTTTGGGTCTGTGAACATGAACTTGGCTGTTGGGAGTGGATCCCTCGCCTTAGTTTGAGGTTGGTTTAAAAGGAAGACTTGGGGCTAGAAAGTACCTCAGTCCCTGTGTTCACTATCAATAGAAAGTACTGCAGTGTCTTTAAGCTCCTGTGTTCACTATCAATAGAAAGTACTGCAGTGTCTTTAAGCTCCTATGTTCACTATCAATAGAAAGTACTGCAGTGTCTTTAAGCTCCTATGTTCACTATCAATAGAAAGTACTGCAGTGTCTTTAAACTCCTATGTTCACTATCAATAGAAAGTACTGGAGTGTCTTTAAGCTCCTATGTTCACTATCAATAGAAAGTACTGCAGTGTATTTAAACTCCTATGTTCACTATCAATAGAAAGTACTGCAGTGTATTTAATGACAAAAGAGGATGTGCACTTTGGTTAGGGGACAAAATGACTGTTACTGAGGGACATGGAGGGTGTTTAACCACAGATAACATCATTTTCCACTCGTCATAAATAACCCACAGAAACACCGGTGCACCAACACCCGAAACACAGCTCTGAGTTGCTCAGACCGCAAAGACACACGTCCGCTGTTCTCATGAACTGGCCCTTCAAGGTGTGGGAAACTTACACCACAACAGAGAACCTTCCATCTCAATTGTTGTCAATAACATCAACAACTATTAGCGGTTTTAGAGAGGTGTGAGGTTTGTTTCTAATGTAATGGTAAAATTTGTTTATTTTGAAAAATGTATTTTATGAACTTCGTTCTTCATTTGAACATGAATGTGGATGTTCTTTTCTCTCTGGTTTATTGACCTAGAACAGTCGACACAAGGTCACAGGTTCTATTTCTCCTGTAACTACAGTGCCCAACACTGCCAAAGAGCCTCTGAGCAAGGCATTATTCCCTTACCTCCTCCTTTCCTGAATAAGAGTCTGCATCTCCTTGTCATCCAGCCTAGACCAGCTTTCTGTGTAAAGGGGGTCTGAGAGATGCTTCTATTACACATTTTTTACTTTGTTTCTATCCAACTATTTTCTTAAAATTGTTTGTAGTTAGTGAATGTTTTATCAAGCTTGACAGCTTTGTAAAACTACATTAATGAAAATGTTTTTTCATAAATAAAAAAAACACGGGTTTCCCTGCTGTTATTTTTTTCATCCACTAGATGTGTTGAGAACACTGTGTACACTGTGTTGAGAACAGTGTCCTGCTCACTGACAGCAAAGAAGCACTTCCTGTGAACCAGAGCCACAACCCAACATACTGACCTTAGATTAGTCCTGTTCACACCTCAATACTGACCTGTACCTGAACATACTGATCTTCGATTAGTCCTGTTCACACCTCAATACTGACCTGTACCTGAACATACTGATCTTAGATTAGTCCTGTTCACACCTCAATACTGACCCGTACCTGAACATACTGACCTTAGATTAGTCCTGTTCACACCTCAATACTGACCCGTACCTGAACATACTGATCTTAGATTAGTCCTGTTCACACCTCAATACTGACCTGTACCTGAACATACTGACCTTAGATTAGTCCTGTTCACACCTCAATACTGACCCGTACCTGAACATACTGATCTTAGATTAGTCCTGTTCACACCTCAATACTGACCCGTACCTGAACATACTGATCTTAGATTAGTCCTGTTCACACCTCAATACTGACCCTTACCTGAACATACTGACCTTAGATTAGTCCTGTTCACACCTCAATACTGACCCGTACCTGAACATACTGACCTTAGATTAGTCCTGTTCACACCTCAATACTGACCTGTACCTGAACATACTGATCTTAGATTAGTCCTGTTCACACCTCAATACTGACCTGTACCTGAACATACTGATCTTAGATTAGTCCTGTTCACACCTCAATACTGACCTGTACCTGAACATACTGATCTTAGATTAGTCCTGTTCACACCTCAATACTGACCTGTACCTGAACATACTGATCTTAGATTAGTCCTGTTCACACCTCAATACTGACCTGTACCTGAACATACTGACCTTAGATTAGTCCTGTTCACACCTCAATACTGACCTGTACCTGAACATACTGACCTTAGATTAGTCCTGTTTATACCTCAATACTGACCTGTACTTTAGGAAGGGAAGGTGGTTGTTCTACAAAACTACAACTTTGGTTTGATATTGGACTACAAGCCGGACTAAAACAGGAAGTAGTTTCCATTCTCCTCGTGCTGCTTTGTTACTTAATACAGCCTGATGGGTGTTAAAGACGAAATAGTTTGATGGCACTGCTGTACTAAGCATAACCTTAGTAATGAGACAAAATTATTATTCTTTACATCCTATTTGTAACTTTATTATTTACTTTAATTATGTTTATCATTAGGCCACAAGCCTGACTTGTAAAGGAAACAGCTAACATGGCCCCCCAAAAAACGCGCTGTCTTCTATTCTCGTTGTGTTGTAGACAGTACAACTAACGCGAGATCTGGTTCACACGAGGCGTTCTTTCAACTCAGTTTGGTCGATGTGCCTCCTGCTGGAAAAACTGGGAACTACAGCTTCCTAAATTATCTTTCCTCCGACATTTCCTGGCTGTTTATAGTCCGTTTGATATCTTCTACTAAAGAAAAACTAAATAGTAAACATATTTATAAATGTAAAACATTCTATAAGTGTACATGCTTACCAATACAGATACACCTATATACCTCACCGTGATGTCATTAAGCAAATCCTCAACAAAATAATTAAATACATGGAATATACAAACTCAACGAAATTTATTACATAATATATTCATACATAGAACACTATGCGCCATTTTACCTTTTGGTTTAGTGTGCATACACACAC
>JAPMUY010003884.1:282500-286399 GCA_026901105.3 Galaxias olidus
TTGCTTCAGCTCCTTTATGACTGGTCTTTGTCATGAGAAACGCCTCTTTACACACACACACACACACACACACACACACACACACACACACAGAGAAGACAGACACACACACACAGGCATACACACACAGACACACACACACACACACACACACACATACAGAGAAGACAGACACACACACACACAGGCATACACACACAGACACACACACACACACACACACACACACACACACACACACACACACACACACACACACACACAGACAGACAGCACAGGCTGGCAGGGCCAGGTCACAGGGGAGAGAGGGGAGTCCTGCTTCCCACAGACAGAGGACAGGAAAGAGAGAGAGACAATGCTGCTCTCCGTGAAAGAGAGAGAGATAATGCTGCTCTCCGTGAAAGAGAGAGAGATAATGCTGCTCTCCGTGAAAGAGAGAGAGACAATGCTGCTCTCCGTGAAAGAGAGAGAGACAATGCTGCTCTCCGTGAAAGAGTGAGAGATGATGCTGCTCTCCGTGAAAGAGTGAGAGACAATGCTGCTCTCCGTGAAAGAGTGAGAGACAATGCTGCTCTCCGTGAAAGAGTGAGAGACAATGCTGCTCTCCGTGAAAGAGTGAGAGATAATTCTTCTCTAAGAGACAGAGTGAGACAGTGCTCCTGTTCTCTCTAAAGAAAGACGCAGTAGGTTCTCCCGTATTTCTTTGCCATGTCGTGGTCCCGCCGCGCGCACAGCCCTGTAAGGTAATAGTCTGCTCTCACGAGGCACATAAAAGTTTGAGACAATGACGTAACAGCTCCCGAGGTACTAGAGGAGGGGATGAAAGGCGGCATGTATCGCGTGGCCGCGCCCTCCTCCGGTAGGCTGTTTGTAACGCGCAGCCCTAATGGCCTTTAGCACCGGAGGCCTGAATGAATGTGCGTGCACGCGTAAACAATAGGACAGGGCGCGCAGAAACAGCGGAGGTGTGAACGGAGCGCTGGCGGGCGGGGGTGCGTGCGTGGGAAGACCATTGACACTTCGGAGTGAAACCCATTCAAGCTGGTTTCAAACCGGGGTGTCATTTTACTCCCAAGAGCTGTCAACCCCCCCCCCCTCTCTCTCTCTCTCTCTCTCTCTCTCTCTCTCTCTCTCTCTCTCTCTCTCTCTCTGTCTTTCCTTCTCTCTCCCTCTCTCTCTCCCTCTCTCCTCCCTTCCCACCGATTCAGGGCTGGTATATTACCGTCTTGTAAACTACAGCTGGCAAGTAAATATTCGATGTAAGAACCTTTTGAGAGTTCGGACCAATGGTTTAAATTACATGTAAAAAAAAAAACATGGATCACTGTTACCCAGGTCATTACGTATAGCCTACTAATCTAAACATCGTTCAGATTTAGGAAATCTTCGCTATCTCTAATATGTGTGTGTGTGTGTGTGTGTGTGTGTGTGTGTGTGTGTGTGTGTTCGTGTCTGACAAGGCGAATCGTGATCGATGAGCGATATTGATGAATGTGTGGATCGATAAGGTAACGTCAGTCGTCAGCTCGTGCGATAAGGTTAGAGAGACTCGATGGGCGGAAGGAAGGGGCGCGCGGTACCCCAAAGGACACACGCCATTAGCAACATCCATCACGAGCCACTCACCTCTAGTGTGTGTGTGTGTGTGTGTGTGTACGTGTGTGTGTGTGTGTGTGTGTGTGTGAGAGAGAGAGAGAGAGAGAGAGAGAGAGGATAGAGTCTACTGCTGTAACAAATCCGTTATAATGATATTATTATGTTTGCTCTGTTGCATCCCTCTATAGTGTGTGACTGTCACAGTGGTAATTAAGTAAGGCGTTATTGCTATATTAATATGTTTTTTTCTGTTGCCACGAAAATACAAAAAAATCCTATATTATGAATTAAATTCTTATTGGAACTAGTATAGTCTATACTTCTAATATACTAAACCGTTCCTAAAGTTGTAGGTCTACTGCCACTATGCCACTACACACGCGTGCGCCACACACTCACCCACACACACACACACACACACACACACACACACACACACACACACACACACACACACACACACACACACACACACACACACACACACACACACAGTGGTTGTACTGCTACCTGCCTCGTCAATTATTCACACTGATAGACAGGTCGACCAGCCAATGACGGTTGGGGCTGGATTCCAAATGGGAGGGGTCTAGTGTTGGAGCTAAAGCGCAAGCAGAGAAGTTGTCCGGTGTCTCGTGTCAGTATGAGTTAGGAGCGTACGCATTCAGGAACTTTTGTGCTGTAGTTTTTCACGCCCTGGACCCTTGCTTTTGATTTTTTTATTATCATTTACCATTAGTACCAAGAGAAGACTGGTCCAAAGCGTAGAGGAAGAACAAAACACGACAGAAAGAAAGTTGAAACGGGAGAAAGACAAAGCGGGGTGTTGTTGACCGCTGGATGGAGTTTTTTTTAAAACCAAACAGGATAACTGGAATGTGCTGAGAGAGAGAGACAAGAGAGAGAGAGAGAGAGAGAGAGACGGCGAGAGTGAATGAGTGTGTGTGCGTGAGCGCGCGAGCTTTACGTGTGATCACAGCCAACGTTTTTTATACCAGCGGTTTTCCTCCGGCTCCAACGCTACCTCTGCTGTCGTTTACCCGGGATAGGGAACTCACTGTACAGCCACAGAGTCCCAGTAACGGCCTCTTCTGCATGGAAGAGAGGAACTCCCTTTCCGAGGTGTGGAGTAACTCATCTGTTTTCCAGCTCTCCATTTCCTTCGTCTTTGGGCTTTTTTTATTTACTTAATTTTTTTTTTTTACAGTTTTTGCGATCAAATTTTTTAACAGTCGCAATATTTGTGAGTTGTAAATAGTTTTTTGTTTGTTTGTTTATTTTTTTGTTTTTTGTTTCTCGTATTAAAACTGGGGAGTCCCGGTCGTGGCTGCATACTTTGCACGCGAGGACAGAGCCCCAGTGTTGCCCGTGACTGATGTGGCGTGCGCAGCTGGCGGAGATCGGACCTAGCTGACACCGTCTCGAAGACTTCCTAAACAGGGAGAAATTGAGATCCGGGATTAAATCCATCTTTGTTTCTGCAACGGGACGGCAATGGAGCAGCGCTCGTGCTGGGCTGCCGTGGCGGTACTGTGGCTCGCGCTGTCCGGGAAGTGGGCGCTGCTCTTTTGCTCGGCGGAGGAAGGTATGCAGTTTAAAACAACCTAAATTTGTGTTACCTTCTGCGATATATGCCATCTAATTATGCTAATGGTGACCAGAGAATTCTATGAATCCGGTAAAATCTACTTGACAGCGATTATCTGATGTTCCGACTGTGTGGGAAAAGTGTGTAGAAAAGTTAATGAAAGCAGAAAACGCTTTCAAAATATGAAATAATCTAGAAGTTAGACTTCAAGTCTTGTTGAAGGAATAGCAGGCTTTGGGCCTATAAAATGGAGTGAATGGCAGACGGGCTATGAATTACAGATGTGTCATCTTTAGGAAGTTATGCATGCATTTTAGTTGCACATTTATTACATTTAACACATACGTTTGGCAGACCTATTATTACTACTAATAAGTCATAACTATGGCTGGTAAACTTGTTTAGTCAACATTTCTGTCTGCCACCCTGTCTCTAGTAGTGTGTGTGTGTGTGTGTGTGTGTGTGTGTGTGTGTGTGTGTGTGTGTGTGTCTGTGTCTGTGTCTGTGTCTGTGGTGTAAATTTGGTCTGAGCCTGCTTTTTTCCCTGTTGTGGTTATTCTAAAGAATGAGAAGGCTGTGTGAAAACTCCTGCACAGGGAAAGTTCTGGACCTAGTCCTGACATGGAACATCCCAGAGAGATAAAGGGAGAGAGAGAGAGAGAGGGAGAGAGAGGGGGTGGGGTGGGGGTACATTGGGACATCCCAGAGAGAGAGA
>JAPMUY010003886.1:0-28577 GCA_026901105.3 Galaxias olidus
CCTCATCATCCCAGCCACGGTAGGGGAAAGTGCTGTAACAGCACAGTGATGACAGCAGCTCCAGTGTCTTCTCTCCTGTCTGCTCCTCCCACTCTGCTGCCTGACAGAAGAGCTTCCCCAGGACCTCAGCTGGAGACCATCTATCCACACTACAGCAAACAAAGGACAGGAGAAGAAGGAGTGGTTCAAAAGTGTGTAACTTGGAACCTGGTCCTATTGATTACTAAAGAATGACCTGGCTAAGCCAGTGAACTAGTATTAACTCACAATTGCAGGTGCATACAAAAAAACATAAAAACATACAAAATAAATGGTTCTAATCTTCAGATTTTATTTAATGTGAGATGATTTTATAAGTTTAAAGGAAGAATGTTTGCTAAATTTGTTTGCTGTGTAGGAGTTTCATTTACACTATTATTTAATTCCACAACTGCAGGCTGGAATGTAAGAGCTCACAAACAGGAAAGAAGACGTTCCCCCTTTAATAAAATACATGTATTGGCTTATTATTAACAAAAATACTACAAATATTGGGAAGTCGTGTAGCTGCTATTTCAGCACAAGCTCTTACTTTCAGAATACTTACAGTATTTTAAAAGGAAAGGCGAATTAAATGCAATGTAATGAGAGACAGTTAACAGAACGTTGCTGTATTAATTCGAACTTGATTTGTCATAAATAAGATTCCAGGTTCCATCTCACTGTTTATCTATAACAGGATTTCAATTAAGATACAAATACTTATTTTATACAGTGGACTGCAAAATAAGAATTGTTACTAATGTCATACAACTACAATTGCCCCCTCCGCCCTCCCCCCGAAAAAAAGATGAAAAACATTTCAAATTGATAATTCATATAATTAAATTACGACCAGCATGTTTCGATGTTTTACCACAAGGGAAGGTCATTGTAATGTCTGCAGCACCAAACACTGTAATCAGTGGACAGAAATAAAGGGAAAACGCCCCTACAGTCCGCAAGAGCAGGGTCAAAAGATCACTCACATCTTGATAACAGTTTTGATCCTAATTAATGCAATGACTATGAGCACGAGAAGCATTTGAGAAACCAATACAATCATATGTGAAAGTCACCAGATCTGCCCTTGGGGCTCGGAAAAGGTGACAACCATAAGGGGCCTGAGAATGCACCAAAGTAAGAAAGGGTGCTCAAGTAGGAGAGTCAAGAGCACCAAATTGATCTGTACTTTTTCAAGTAAGTCGAACCTGAGTCCACAGGACATCAACAACTCCAGCACTGAGGAGGCGCAGCCAAGCACAAAAAGACATGAGGTGGTTGAGCTCATCCATCCATCCATCCATTAACTTTTACCGCTATCCTGTACAGGGTCACGTGGGGGCTGGAGCCGTCCCAGCGGACACAGGGCGAGAGGCGGGGTACACCCTGGACAGGTCGCCAGTCTATTACAGGGCCAAATATATAGGGATGACAACAACTCACACTCACATTCACACCTACGGGCAATTTAGAGTCACCAATTAACCTGCATGTTTTTGGACTGTGGGAGGAAACCGGAGTACCCGGAGGAAACCCACGCGAACACGGGGAGAACATGCAAACTCCACACAGAAACGCCCTTGGGTCAGGTGGGGATTGAACCCAGGACCTTCTTGCTGTGAGGCAACAGTGCTAACCACCGAGCCACCGTGCTGCCATTGGTTGAGCTCAATCCGCCCCAAAAAAATCCAAGGAAAAGATCAGTGAACAGCTCAGAGGCATGGTCGAACGGAGGTCCGATAAAATAGGGGATGTCATATCTGACTATGGAAAGGAGAGATCTGGACTGAAGGAGAAACTTCAAGAACCCAGCTGGCAACCTAATACACCTAATATATAAATAAAACGTGCTTTTAATAAAGCAATGGAAAAAGGCTTGTGATATGAGAAAATGCACAAGCCATTCACAATTCCCCAGGACATTCCACCTTTCAAGGAACCAGCGAAGCAAATGGACACCAGCCCTCCAAAATTAAAGAGGTGGGCTAATCGTTGGGTGGTGGGTTCAGTGGGAATCATTCGCAAAGGTAGTTGCCCATATGAAAACACAAATTACATACAGTACCTGCTCTCAACCCAAATCCATTCTAAACATTGTTTTTAAAGTGCTCATCTTGGTTTATGATGGCTATTATAACGTTTTCTGTATATTTTGAAATTCTTCTAACCTGAGCTGTGATATGTAGGGCAGACACTGAAAGAAACTCTTCACTTCACTCTCTTCATCTGACCAGCCTCTCAGCTCTACTGGCTTCTTCTCTGGTTGGAGTTTCAGCACTTCTAGGAGGAGGGAGGCTTTTCTCTTTGAGAAGTCTATGGACCAGACTAGAAAAAAATATAAAACATAATTATGTAATAGAAAGAAACTATTGATTCTTTAAAATATTAATATAATATATATATGTATGTATATTAGTGTGTACATTTATATTTATATAAAATTAAGGATCTTGCCTTTGATGGGGACTTCAGTTTCCATGCTTGGTTCACTGACTTCCCCGTCTTCATAGACAGCAGATACTCTGACTCTGTAGCAGGTACTAAAGGGTAGAGTGATGAGACAGTACAGTTCAGGTCCCTCAGTTTGAATGGTGGACCAGCCTTTCAGTCCAGCCTCTTTGTATTCCACATTGTAATGATGCACTGAGGCCTTATTCACCAGTGGAAGCCAAGATACTTCTACAGTTTCAGTTGTTCCATTAAATTGTAGGCTCACAAACGGCTTTGCCAGTATGGGTCTCAAGGATTTCACCCCAACAACTTCACTGAAGTCACTCATACCAGATTGATCAATGATTGAGTACTTGAACTGGTACTGGGTTCCTGACTTCAAATTAGGGACAACAATGTCATTGGACGCACTTTGAATTGTTACAGTATTCCATGGACTATTGGTCATGACATCAGTTGCAATTTCTTTATATAATATTTTGTATGTGACAGTCTCTCCAATGTTTGACTCCTGAAGTTTCATTGTAACCGTGTCATTGCTTACTCGTAGTAAATTGATTGGTTTTGCTTTTGACCCAGGCTTGAAGTTAGTGTTGACCAAGTTACCCTGTTCATAAAAGCAAATGGAGGACCCAGGAGCAGATTTATCTGGTAAAACTGCAGCAGTTAACTTTATGTCTTTTCCAACAGTTTTGTCTTCTCGTGCTGCAGTGAACAAATGAATGCCGGACTGTATTTTCTGTTTCAAATGCTGAAGCTTAGCATAATGTTCTTCCTCTAAACCAGTACACTGAGACTGTTTCATAAAGTCTACGTGAATGTTCTTCTGCATCGTGGAAATATATGGATCCTCTTCTCCTAATGATGTAAGACAAAGAACTACGTTTATCTGTGAAGCCCTGATGGCTAACTCCAGCTCCTCTTGAGTTTTACAAACAGGGATGTTCCTTTGTCTTGCAGATGTTAACAGCTTTTCCTTCAGTTTCTTTGAATCAAGCCATTGGTTTACAGACCGATGAGTGAATGGGGACTGATCGTGACAGTCTTGAGAATGTCCCATCAGTTCTATCCTTCCCTGGTTCTCCACTCTCCTGTATTAACTTTCTAGCTGTAGCTAATGCTCTCTGGAGTTTAGTCTGCTGCTTTCGGAGTAAGTCTATGAACTGAATGAGTTTAACCTCAGTGGGAGAAAACCATTTCATAACACAATAATGGTCTCGCATCATCTCCTGACCCATGCCAATGACCTCTCTCAGTTGTTGTAGTAGAATTGCAGCTTGGTTGAGCAAGTCGTCACTGATGTCAAACGCAACACATGCCCCAGCAGGATCTAGGTTCTTCAGAGGGTATAACCAGACACGTAAAGGCACTAGCTTGTCGTTTTTCTGCCCCAGATGCCTTGGGAGCAAGTTGTAAACCTCAAGAGCTGTGTCCAAATCCATTGTTTTTGGTGTATCTGCATCACTGTAAACAGTGCATTCAATCAATGACTTGTTTATCTTCTCAAAGTTTGTTGAACTTAGCGTTACATTTGCTGATGGAGACTCAGACACCATGTTAAGAAATGCATGGAGCGTTTCAGTGTTCTGACCACTGCGATCCTGTTCATTGTTATTATGGTTATCAAAAAGCGGAAGGGTCTGAGCTCCATAGAGTACAGCTGTGACCACATGTGTTGCTTTGGTTTGATTACTTAATATATCTTCTTCAAAAATGTTGCTGCTCAGCATTTCCAACCTGGCTGTGGTTTCGTATAGTAATGTTACCCTGTCCTGGAGTGTGGATTTTGGAGGGTGGTCTAAGTATTCAGCGGCCCCACTAACTTCCACTAAACCAGAGAGAACACTGGCCCTCAGTGGGGTGGACACATCCAGGGCATTGAACCTGTCCTGCAGTGAGTCTTTCCCTATACGCTTCACCTCCGTCTGAGGCTGAGGCTGACACAGTCTCTTCAGAGCTACAGCGTTCTCACTCCACATGAAGACATCTGGAAGCAAAGTCAAGTAAAAAGCATAAAAAATATATAATGGCATAATAAGATAAAAGAATTATGAACCAACAGAATACTGTACCCGAGTAGAAAGAATCATTACGGCAGTTGTATAACATCCCAAGCTTTAAGGGACGACCAAGGGCAGCAACACCAACAAGGTGCTCTGTAAAACCAAATGGACACACAATTGTTAAGTTTTAACACGTTAGTGCAATCCATTATTATTATTAATATAATCTAACACTTTGAAAAGAGCATCCTCTAAAAAGTTAGTGCAGCTCATCCATTATTATTAACAGGTTATGTTTATCCTCTGTGATTCATCACCTTGAAAAACAAACTAAAAGAAGCATCCTCTAAAATGTATTTTGCATGAAAGGACAGCTCATTCGTTTTGGTCTTCATAGTTTACAGACAGCCTTGCTGATGGTTCATGTTGTCCTCTGTGATTCATCAGCTTCTAGCTTCTACAATCACATTTAAAGTGCACTGAAGTTGAGCAGAGTTTGCAGATATGCTACGGGCATTAATGCTTTGCTGAAGACTATAAATAAGGTTACCTTTGTAGCTGGGAATGTACTGTGTGCACATACTTTTTAATTTTATTACAGATGTACTAGTAGACTTCCTTAGGGCAAAGCCATCACAGCATAATGGTAGCTTCCATTGTACTGAAATTAACGATCAAATTTGAAGCAGTGTGTATTCCTAACGGAGTTAAAGTAAAGTTGCTTGTTTTGCGATAGGAATACTCACTTGTTCAATAACATTTTCAATTTTGGCAATGTCATGGCCTTTATGTTCCTGTAAGGCACACACGAAACATACAGACATCTGGTCGGTCTTACAGAGGACCTCCAGAGGTCTCAGGTGCTCCTGGCAGAGTTTCTCCTCCAGGTCTCCAGTCACCTCAACCAGACTGTGTCTCTGTAGCCCTGGTACAGTGTAGTGCTGCCTGACATGGTTCTCACAGTACGACACAGTACAGGTCAGACAGGTCTTTACAGCTTTCAGCTTGTCTTCAGCACAGACGTCACAAGCAACATCTCCAGGTCCAGCATAGCAGCGATTAGGAAGGGTAGGAACTTTTAACTCTGCCTGCTGAAGTTTCCTGATTACTTTTTCCAAAGTGGAGTTTGTGCTGAGAACAGGGCGACTGCTGAACCTCTTTCCACACCGAGGACAGGCACAATTGTCTGTCTGTTCCAGCTTGCTCCACTGAGCATCAACACATGGTCTGCAGTAATTGTGTCCACAGGGAATGGAGACTGGATCTTTAAGCACCTCAGAACACAAAGAACATCTGAAGAGGTCCTCCATCAGTAAACCGCTTGTCAAGTCACTGTTCAAAAGATTTTGATTACAAAGTTTAGAATAAGTAGTAGCTTATTCATATTCTAAAATATTTCCTACATCTCCAGAAATGTAACACACATTTTCTAAAACTTAACTAATACTATCAACGCTTAAGATATAATTGTAATAAAACACAGGAGCATTACGAAGCATTGTTGTGGTATTATGTACAGTAACGGACACAAATGTTCCATGTTTTTTGATTGGCAGTGTCCCAATAGAATAATTGATACAACACTATATATGCCATTCACAATCTAAAATAAATCACAAAACTGAGCAAGATACAACTGCGTAATGAATATTTAGCATAACCTTTAGTGAATATGGCACATACAACCGAGATGAGGGATTAGGTTGTACTTGATTGTAAATTGTGCAATGCTGCCCAACTATTCACAATCGATGATTTAGACCTACTGATAGTGAATATTATCTGTGTAATATATAATTTTATAAATCAATTCAAATTAGAAAGGCTTTTCAATCTGAATCATATGGAGAACATAAATCCAATAGTGACCATTTGCTTACTTGGTATATGAAGGAAAGGCTGTGTTGGATGTGTTAATGGGATAATTACTCTCAATTGCAGAGCATGAACCCTCTCTCCAATTTTACAGTGTAAACAAAGAGGTAATGAAAGGCAATGATTTGTTAATTAAGATGTTTTTACATTCATGATTTAAAATATCTACTGGTGAGCCTTTTTCAGTGTTTAGACAGACATGATTTGCAGGAGGTCCAGTATAACTCTTTACACCACTTCTTAGCAGGTGTATTTAGCAAGCACATTTTCTGTTGATTCTAATATCAAGTATACAGACCTGGGATCTCCATTTCCAAATGGCATTGGTAGTTCCATGGAGAGGTCAGTCTTCACTGACAGGCAGCTTGGAGAAGGAGAGGGTGCTTCAGGGGGTCTTCAGTCAAACATACAGGACAATTTTGTTTAGGCTTTTGCAACTAAAATCGGGAGTCAACTGAAAGGTTTTCATGCCTCTTTGATTTCAAAGTCAAAAATGGAAATAATGTGAGCTACAACAAACAATTATAACAAAACAAATACACGACTCCATTTAAATTGACAAACTAACTTTGTCTTTATAGCTAAACAAAAGCACACCTGTATTTTCCATTTGTGAATGTTATTGGTAGTTCCATGGAATGATCACTCATCATAGAGTAGCAGCCTGAAGAGGAAGGTGCTGATCTTGAGGGTCTTGATGAATAAAATATGACAACACAATAATATTATTTACAAGTTTACAAATACTTTGCCACTGTCACAATGAAAACAAAAACAGAAAGGCTTTTCACATAGATGAACAAAGATTTCAAATGTAGTACTAGTACAAGTATACAAACCTAAGATTTCCATTTCCAAATGTGTTTGGTAGTTCCATGGAACGATCACTCGTCATAGAGAGAACTGAAGAAGATGGTGTTCCCGGGGGTCTTTAAGTCATATCACACATAGAATACAGAAAATCTAGGTCAAATATTGCTAATATTTTACACAGGAGAACAATAATATTATTTAAAAGATGACAAATACTTTTGTCACAACAAAAGCAAAAACTGAAAGACGTCAGTCTGATGTAAACAAACAAAAAATTCAAATGTAGCACCAGTGCAAATGTACCTGGGATCTCCCCTTCCAAATGTCATTGGAAGTTCCATGGAGCGGTCAGTCTTCACTGAGATGCAGCTTGGAGAAGGAGAGGGTGCTTCTGAGGGTCTTTAGTCAAACACACAGGACATGATATGGAGGGATATCAGATACATAGTACAACACCAACATATTACTTACATATAAATACAATATATACTATATATATATATATATTTTTATTTTTTTATTTTTTATGTAGCACCGATGCAAGTATAGAGACCTAGGATCTCCATTTCCAAATGTCACTGGTACTTCCATGGAGCGGTCAGTCTTCACTGAGAGGCAGCTTTGAGAAGGAGAGGGTGCTTCTGGGGGTCTTCAGTCAAACACACAGGACATATATATTATTTTTAAATGCTGTTGCAACAAGAATCAGCGATCAACTGATAAGTTTCCAAGGCCCTTAGATTTCAAAGTCAAACATGGTAAACGTATCGCCTGCACTAAATAATATTTACAAAACAAATTCACAGCTATATTGTTACTTGAAATCAAATGTATCTCAATACCTCACACATGCAAACACACACACCTGCATTTTCCATTTCCGAACGTCATTGGTACTTCCATGGAGCGGTCACTTTTCATAGAGAGGCAGCTTGGAGAAGGAGACTCTGATTCTGGGGGTCTTGTAGATAAACATAGGACAGGAAGCTTTCATTCTCTTAAAAGCCGTTGCAATAACAAAACATTGTATTCGTTTTAATTAAATCTATTTAATCTATCAACTATTAATAGGGTTAAAAATCTGGTTCAAATGTGTTTAACAACTTCCAACAGCATCTTTCATTCTCATAGAGACGGAGTTTGAAGAAGGAGACACCATTTCTACTCGTCTTTATTCTAAAATACCAATGCATTATATTTCTAAAAGATCTTGAATAAAAAACGAATGTATGACACCTCATAATAAAATATGTATCAATACAAATAGATACGTTTTGTTGTTGTTCTTTACAGTCTTATTAGGTCTACATTTGTAAGGTGTACACAAACTTTGAAAATGAAGATGGAGACCAACGCATTTGTATTTATGTATGTCTGCTACAAACTAGCAGAGCTCAGGTAATGCATGCATATAACGATGGAAGTAAATACGTTTTATACTACTACATACCAGACGTAAAGCTACCCACGATTTTGTCTGCATCTGGGCGAGTGCACAGGCTAATTTTCCTTAAAAAGGTTTGATTTACTTTAAATCCAACACACCTGGGACCTTTATTTTCGAAGATTTCCGACTGATCCATGGCCTGGTCCATTTTCATGAAAAACTACTTGGAGCAAAACACATAGTTCTTGTGGGAGAACGGAAGAGAAAAACATATTTACACTCGAAAAATGTATGAAAAACAAAAGTATAATTAATACATTTGATATTAATAGAAAACTTCACTGTAAATATGTAACTGTAGGCCTACACAATATTTGTATCGGTAATTGGGTTAATTACGACTACCCAATTTACCCAACTCCTGCCCCTGTAATTTCTTTGTAAATCGCTTTGGATAAAATGTATTGACTGTAATGTAACTGTAATGCAGAGCGGATTGATGAACATGGCTCATTGATGGTGTCGCTTGTGACCATCGTCAATCTCAGCCTTCCGTGTGCCTTAAACTGATCAATGAGAAATATGACACTGATAAATATGACACTATCTCGGAAAGGCGAACTCATTATTCCTTCTTAGATCCTTCTTAGTGTAGGCCTACGGATACTGATAAAAAATATTATTAATAATTTATTGTTCATAAATTGTTTGTACATGATTGCATGCTCAAAACCAGCAGAATTCCGCCATATCACGTTTCACGTTACAACGTTTTAAATTATAAGAATAAGTTATCACGTTATAACTTGAAAAACATATCGTTATAACAAAAAATTCTGTTTAAATTTTTCTGGCGTGGCAGCAATACGTTTCTGTAATTCTAGATTATAAATACAACCGTATAATAGCCTATTAATCGTTTACTTCAAAACCTACACTGGCCTAGTCCTTCCTATCCAACCTTACTGGCTATCGCCAAGGCCCAGAACCCTAATTTTCGCCAACCGGAAAGGTCCTTCCATAGGCCTACTCTTTTTGAGTTTGAATTATGCTATTCATTAGGAACTCCATTTAGGAGTTTTCAGCAAACGATAGTATTCGATCGCACACAGACTTTCGGTCGTCTACATTTCTGTAATTTGTCAGTGACAATATAATACTAATAATAAAAATAGGAATAGTATAAAAATAGGTATACAAGCCATTTATTTACACATCTGATGGTTTTCTTCGACGATGAAATCCAATGGCGCCCTTTCAAAAATTAAACTTTCACTTTCCTTTCAAACCACTTGCGCGCGCGTGACACGCAGGAAATTAAATCCCAAAGGAGAATACAGCTTCAGCTTTTGAATTGTGTCGCTTTAGCGCCATTTTGGCAAAGAAATAGCATTAGCAATATCACCTCGTCTTTTGAATGATGCGGGGTTATGATGAAGCGTCTCAGTTGACCAGCATCCTTGGTATTGGGCTACAACTGTACACAGATTATGCAACGACAAGATTTTGATGACGGGTTTAATGGGTGCAAAGCACGAATAGCAACCAAATATCTGAACGGGTGGATAAGGATCAACTATACAGTGTTAAAATCAAGAGGCAAGAGGGCACGCGTTTGACTGAAGGCACAAAGTGGTGATGATGGCATAAATGATTTAATTGGCACATACAACTAACTGATTAAAGCATAAAATCATTTTGGCACCCAGTCCTAAAAGGACTTTGCTCCTGGTAAGAATTGAGGGTTTTATAAAACTTTGGGATGCATTTGAATCATTAACAGCTTTACTAGAATATATTTATTGGAACAGAATGTATTACATAAAAATATAAAGTGTGTTAATATACATCCATAGAAATATCTTGCAAACAAGAGCACTTTGGGACATAATTGAAATGGTTAAAATAAAATGTAGTACCGGTTATGTAAAGTAAATGCATCTGATCAAATACAAAAACATGAAATCTCTTTACAAACAGCATAATTAAGATACTGGTTACATCCTCCGAACAATTATATTTACTTGAACTAATAGTGATTCAAGTGTTCACATGACACATTTCTGTTAACCTGATGCTGTCCATCTCACCAGATCTCAAATCCCTTCTCCTTTACAAAGGGGGTAATGTCCTTGATGCCGTTACCAAAGAGCCTGGAGAGAAACACAGTATTGTAGGTTATCAAATATGAATAAACTAAATTACGGCTTTGTCATATTCTTTTGATGCTTTTGTTTCTAATCTCACCTTATATTTCCTATTCTTTCTTCCTTAATTGTTATTGCAGAAAACAGTCTCACTACCCCTCCCCCACTTCTTAACATGGTCTCTTGTTCTCCATATCACACACTCCTACACACTCACCTCACAGTCCTGACTGACTCATCAGTGGCAGCCAGTTGTACCATTCGGTCTGTTAGGGCATCAGTGATCTTGTTGTGGCTGAGACTGAAAATGTGATGAGAAAATAAAATATTTGATTTTACATTTAAATTAGATTTAATAAAAAAGATGTCCTGAAGATGACCAAAAGCTGCCAATACATAACAAACCTTCTGTGCCCTGATGCATAATCATGCAAAAACTTCACACTCACACTTGAACAAATACACATAGACACATTTTTGTAACCCCACTCACTCCAGGACTTGTGCTTTGTGCAGGTGTGGGAGCAGCAGCTCCAGATGTTGGTCAGTGAGCTGACAGTGGCTGAGGTCCAGTTCTGACAGCCCCTCAGAGTGTTCTAGAACCACGGCCAGAGATCCACAGGCCCTCTGGTCCAGCCTGGTCTCACTGAGGTCCAGCTCCCCACCCAGGGCTCCACACAGGGCCTTTGCTCCCCTCATTGTCCCCCTCTCAGTCCTCACAGGGACCAAGCTCAGGAGCTCGAGGAGCTGGGCTTTGCTTGGTCTGGATGGATGACAACAGAATAATTAAAATTCTGTATTATTTCCTACATGAGCATATCCTTGTGTGCACTTATTGTTAAATACTTTGATCAACACGGCTCTAGAGAAACAACAACTGACCAAACATTGACCCTTGACCACAGCCTTAGCACCAAAGATGGCAGGCGTTGTTCAACACTAACCTCAGCTCTAGTTTGTCCATGACAGGGAACAGCAGGTCCAGTCCTCCATCCTCCACCTCACAGTCTCTGAGGATGAGCTGTGTCTCTCTGTGGGGACTGAGCCCCAGGACAGTGGAGATGGCCCAACAGTCTCCAATCCTCAGTGACAGAGCCTCCCCTTGCTCCTGGTCTGATAGGTCCACAGAGGAAGAGGAGAGATCCAGTCTGTGCTGCAGAGCTCTGAGCAGCTCTGATACTGATGCTGCCCCCTGCTGGCTCTGAGAGGAAGCACAGTGTAGGAACCGCAGCAGTAGTCTCCTGTCAACACTGATAGAGAGAGGGGAAAAAGTGGTTTGAACATTCTTAAAAATGACAATATTACATGTCAATGTTTGATATGATTCTGTAAGTTAGTTAAATATTGTAGGACACTGATTAAAATTGGAATGGAAAGTGATAATTGCTTTTAACCCTTGTGTGGTGTTCAGGTCTGAGGGACCCAATAATGTTGTGTGTCCACCAGACCCGCGAACATTGAGTGAGTAAGAAAAACATGAACACCACACATACTTTATTTTTGAGTGACTTTAAAAGGTGAGAATATTTTAACAAACCTAAGTTGGGAGACTTTGTCCAGAAGAGACAAGATGTTCTCCATCTCCCCCGGTGGTATGGAGGTCCACAGCATGTTGAGTTTGACTGTGTCACTGTGTTGGAGCGTGAAACACAGAGGTGTCTGGTGTTCAGGTCGATCACATGACCCACTGACCTCAACAAACCTGACACACAGTCACTGGCACAACGCTTATAAATCTCTCTGATGGCTGACATCACAAAGCTGGTGCTGGGCCTGGGATTACATAAACATGTGTTAGTTTTATAAAAGCAATAAAACATTATACATGGCTCCTTTAGAAAGTGATCAGAAAATATAACGTTTTGGGGGGGACAAATAATGTTATACCTTTTGAAAACAACCCTGCTCAGAAAGGGTATACAATCTAAGATGTTCCTCTCTGATAGTTTGTTCTTCCTGAGGTCCACAGTGATGTTCTGGGTTGACTGCTGCAGCAGATAGAGGAGAACCTCCCAGTCCAGAGAACAGGAGGTCAGGTCTCCACCAAGCTTCTCTAGGAACGACTGAGTTAAGTCCTTGTCCTGAGCTTCGAACACTACTACAGCTAGCTGCTCAACAGACTCTGGAAGCACTCTGTAAAATAGATAAACAAAACAATACATGAATGAACATATGTAAATACATTTTTAATGCCTGATTTATATTTGAAGGTAGTAGTCCAACATACTTGAGTGACAGAGGTCCATTGTGACCTAGCAGTGTGATGAGAGAGGGAGTCTGGGTGTAGAACTCAGTCAGGTCCAGACGTCTCACTGAGCAGAGTCTCAGCAGGGATGCTATACTGCTCATAACCCTGGATAACAGTCTCTCTGGTGGAGGGCTGGTGGACTTTAGGACCAGGGAGAGCTCCTCAATGGCTAATGAGGGAGCGACTCTTCCTGTCCTAGCCAGTCTGGACAGTTTTACTGACAAACGCTTATCAAACCTAGAAATATTTTTTTTTAATAATAAATACACATTTTACAACAAATAGTTAATACAGCTTATTGAACTATTCATCCTAATAGATAAACAAATATAGATTCAGAAAATGGTATACCTGAGTTTCTGTAACTTTTTCACATGTTTAAATATCAGTGAGGTTCCTTTGAGAGAGATGCTGTTGGGTGTGAGGGTGAGATCCACTCTGGAGCCACAAAGGCCCAGGACTCTCCCCACAGACTGGCAAGTTTTCCTGGATAACTTTCCTTTCAGCACCAGGATGAAGTCCATAACCTGGAGGAGAGAGACCAACTGCTGGACCTCCTTTCTGGACACCACATGGAGGGACTCACACACCCGCTGGAAGAAGTCACTATCACACCTGAAACAGTAAAAGCATTGCTGGGGTTAATCTAATATTATTAAATAATATTAATACTAATAATAATAATAATAATTATAATAATAATAATGGGTCATGACCGAAAGAACAAGATCGCAGATACAAGCGGCGGAAATGAGTTTCCTCCGGAGGTGTTCCAGGCATGTCCAGCTGGGCGGAGGCCGCGGGGCAGACCTAGGACCAGGTGGAGGGATTATATCTCCACACTGGCCTGGGAACGCCTTGGAATCCCCCAGTCAGAGCTGGTTAATGTGGCCCGGGAAAGGGAAGTTTGGGATGCCCTGCTTGAACTGCTACCTCCGCGACCCGACTTCGGACAAAGCGGATGACGATGATGATGATGATGATGATGATAATAATAATAAAAATAATAATAAAAATAGCTTAGTTGAAACTGTACCCAAGATGTGAGATGTATGGCAGACACTGAAGGAAACTCCTCACTTCACTCTCTTCATCTGGCCAGCCCCTCAGCTCTACTGGTTTCTTCTCTGCTTGGAGTTTCAGCACTTCTAGGAGGAGAGAGGCCTTTCTCTCTGAGAGGTCTATGGACCAGACTGCAGGAGCTGACTGGTAAACTGGCTGTAATGCTGGAAGGACACTCCTGGTTGTTTGAGCCTCATAGTCCTTCACATGGGAATACAGGTCCAGCAGTAATTCACTCTGATACTCTGTATAATCCCTTCCACAAAAAAGAAAAGTGCTGTAACTGCAAACTGATGACAGCAGCTTCAGAGTCTTCTCTCCTGTCTGCTCCTCCCACTCTGCTGCTTGACAGAAGAGCTTCCCCAGGATTTTGCCAGGAATATAATCATCCAAACTAGCAAAGAGAAGACAGGAGGATACAGGTGAAGTATTTCAACTCTAGACACAGTTACACAACCTAATGTTAATTGTTAACAAATCTTAAATAAATAAGGCTTAAATAATAGCGGATCAGAGTACGATTATTTAACGTGAAAATAAGCCACAAATCTCTTGTAAGTTTGGAACACAACTTAGATCAGAGTCCAGCAGTTTGAATTTCGATGCGTCTACTTTGTTCCAGGATAACTGTGTTATCTTTTAGTTAAATTGGTGAGGTAAATAGAAAATTAACTGATTGAATGTAGACACACAGAATTGAACTAACAAGCTAATTAGACATTGTATTGAGAGAGAGAGAGAGAGAGAGAGAGAGAGAGAGGTGCTGAGTAATGTGAGAGAATTGTGTCATATCAGCGTTAGGACTGGGATTCATGGGTCAAGATTGGTCGAGTTTTTGAGAAAGTTATTTGAAAGTAGCTACAGTAGGATAAGTGGTAAGGAAGTCTGACGCTTAATAATTAATTCAATTTAAACATAGTGATATCAGTATGTTATTACATTATCGTCTCAAATTATTAAATTCTTTCCAGTTTTTTTTTAAGCAAGCCAATAATGTAATAACCGGTCAATAATGTAAAAACGTATTGCGTTATGGGCAATAACTTATTACGTTATTGGCTCAGACATTTTATTACATTATTGGTAAGTTATTACATTATCGGCTTTTATTACAGTAAGAATGAGAAAATTAGTACGTTATTGGCAGTTATTACGTTGTCGGCAGTTATAACGTTATTGGCTGCTACAGACATCAGTAAGAAATAATAATCAGAGCATTGTCTTTTGAGGCAACAATTAATTAGATTATCTACACAGAAGAATTGTTTTGGAAAAAAAAAATTCTGACTCACCTGAGCTGTGAGATGTAGGGCAGACACTGAAGGAAACTCTTCACTTCACTCTCTTCATCTGACCAGTCTCTCAGCTCTACTGGTTTCTTCTCTGGTTGGAGTTTCAGCACGTCTAGGAGGATGGAGGCTTTTCTCTCTGAGAGGTCTATGGACCAGACTGCAGGAGCTGACTGGTAAACTGACAGTAATGCTAGAAGGACACTCCTGCCTGTTTTAGTCTCATAGTCCTTGACTTTAGAGTACAGATCGAGCAAGAACACACTCTGGTACTCTCTATTTTCACTGCCATACATAGGAAATGTGCTGTAACTACACATTGATGTAAGCAGCTTCATCGTGTACTCTCCCATCTGCTCCTCCCACTCTGCTGCTTGACAGAGGAGCTTTCCCAGGTTCTCAGCTCCACACCTTTCATCCACACTGCATTTAAGAGAAGACAGGAGGACCAGAGTCAGTGGGTTAACACACAGTGGGGAAACCTTAAGGCAGTCTTGTTGATGACACTGAACAGTAGACCTTCTATCCCTAATGCAGCATCGACAATATCCAGTGAATTCTATGATATCTGTTGGAAACCTACACAATCAGAAGTAATAATGGAGCATTGTTGTCACACTCAAAACATCAAACAAACCGTACATAACACCATGTTCATTAGGATGGCATGACTTCATGTACACCTGTAGTCATAATAGAACTACAATAATCATGACAGTGGATGAGGGCAAAGAAGCACTAGAATGATAATGAAACCTATTTACCAATCCAGGTTCAGTGATGTTTCCTTTAAATGTTTTCTTAAGTTAAACATTTAAATGTAGCTCTGAAAAACTTACATTTTGGTAAAACGGAAAACATTTCCTAATACTTAAATCTGTAAGGTTAAATGTCAAAATGAAGGATTAATTGAGGGACATGGTAGTAAGAGTTAGAACAGTCTCTGGTTTTTACCTGAGCCGTGAGATGAAGGGCAGGCACTGAAGGAAACTCCTCACTTCACTCTTTTCATCTGACCAGCCCCTCAGCTTTACTCGTTTCTTCTTTGGGTTGAGTTTCAGCACTTCTAGGAGGAGGGAGGTCTTTCTCTCTGAGAGGTCTATGGACCAGACTGCAGGAGCTGACTGGTAAACTGGCTGTAATGCTGGAAGGACACTCCTGCTTGTTTGAGTCTCATAGATCTTCACATGAGAATACAGGTCCAGCAGGAACACACTCTGATGCTCTGTATCATTACTGTCATACATAGGAAAACTGCTGTAACTGCACACTGATGTCAGCAGCTCCAGAGTCATCTCTCCTGTCTGCTCCTCCCACTCTGCTGCTTGACAGAAGAGCTTCCCCAGGACTTCAGATCCACACATTTTATACACTCTGCAGCAAAGAGAAGACAGGGGTTGTGGATAACAGTGTTGAAACTTGAAGGCAGTCATGTTGATGTCCTAGAACACTAAACTTTCGATTCATAATAAGATCTGGTGTGGATTCTATGATATCTGTTGGAAACCTACACAATCAGAAGTAATAATGGAGCGTTGTTGTCACACTCAAAGTATCAAACAGAAGACAACAAGTTCAGGACAGTTGTTCAGTATCAATAAACTGTACATAATGGCATGTTAATTACAATAGCTTGACTTCACATACTGTATTCGGTCCACCTGTAGTCATAATGGATCCACATAAATCATAACAGTGGATGAGGACAAAGAAATACTAAAATGATAATGAAACCTATTTACTAATCCAGTTTCAGTGAAGCTTTCCTTGAAATGTTTTGTTTGGTTAAACATTTAAATCTAACTCTAAAAAACGCACATTTTAGTAATGTTCTGAAAATATTTTCTGATCCATAAACTGTAAGGTGAAATGTCAATATTATAGATGAATAAAAGCACATGGCAACAACAGTGAGAATAATTTGTGGTTACTAACCTGAGGTGTGAGATGTAGGGCAGACACTGAAGGAAACTCTTCACTTCACTCTCTTCATCTGACCAGCCCCTCAGTTCTAATGGTTTCTTCTCTGCTGGGAGTTTCAGTACTTCTAGGAGGAGGGAGGCCTTTCTCTTTGAGAGGTCTATGGACCAGACTGCAGGAGCTGACTGGTATACTGGCAGTAATGCTGGAAGGACCCTCCTGCTTGTTTGAGACTCATAGTCCTTGACACGAGAATACAGGTTGAGCAGGAAATCACTCTGACACTCTGTATCATTACTGTCATACCTAGGAAAGGTGCTGTAACAGCACACTGATGACAGCAGCTTCAGTGTCTTCTCTCCTGTCTGCTCCTCCCACTCTGCTGCTCGACAAACAGGCTTCCACAGGACCTCAGATCCACACATTTTATACACTCTGCAGCAAAGAGAAGACAGGGGTTGTGGATAACAGTGTTGTAACTTGAAGGCAGTCATGTTGATGTCCTAGAACACTAAACTTTCGATTTATAATAAGATCCGGTGTGGATTCTATGATATCTGTTTGAAACCTACACAATCAGAAGTAATAATGGAGCGTTGTTGTCACACTCAAAGTATCAAACAGAAGACAACAAGTTAAGGACAGTTGTTCAGTATCAATAAACTGTACACAATGCCATGTCCATTACAATAGCTTGACCTCACATACTGTATTCGGTCCACCTGTAGTCATAATGGATCCACATAAATCGTGACAGTGGATGGGGGCAAAGAAATACTAAAATGATAATGACACCTATTAACTAATCCAGTTTCAGTGAAGCTTTCTTTGAACTGTTTTGTTCAGTCAAACATTTAAATCTAACCCTGAAAAACGCACATTTTAGTAATGTTCTGAAAACATTTTCTTATACATAAAGTGTAAGGTTAAAAGGTCAATATTATAGATTAATAGAAGCATATGGCTGCAACAGTGAGAATAATCTGTGGCTTCCAACCTGAGCTGTGAGATGTAGGGCAGACACTGAAGGAAACTCCTCACTTCACTCTCTTCATCTGACCAGCCCCTCAGCTCTACTGGTTTCTTCTCTGCTTGGAGTTTCAGCACTTCTAGTAGGATGGTCTTTCTCTTTGAGGGGTCTATGGACCAGACTGCAGGAGCTGCTGTCTGGAAAATTGGCTTAAACGCTGAAATGACACTCCTGCCTGTTTGATGGTCATAGTCTTTAACATGGGAGTAAAGATCCAGCAAGAAATCACTCTGGTACCATGCATAATCCAAGCCTTTAAGGGGAAAAGTCCTGTAACTGCAAACTGATGACAGGAGCGTCAGAGTTTTCTCTCCTGTCTGCTCCTCCCACTCTGCTGCCTGACAGAAGAGCTTCCCCAGTTCCTCAGCTGTACATAGATCATGCTTTTTCACACTGCAGCAAAGCAAAGACCGAAGTATCACAAGCTCTGGGTTACCAGTGTGGAAACCTGAAGCCACTCATGTTAATGACCTTGAACACTAAACTTTTAATTCATAATGCAGTGAGGAGAAACCCAACAAATTCGAGAACAGTTGCTAAAAACCTCCTTAACCTGAACTGAATCTCTGGCCCATGACGTGGACAGGAATGCTATCAAACTCAAACCAGATAACAGAAGACTAGAGGATCAGGTGGATTGGTCAAACATTGATAGAACATAAATAATGTAATTTTGATTACTACAGAAGCATCAGTAACAGGGAAAGTAGTCTGTGGTATCTAATCTGAGCAGTGAGATATGTAGGACAGACTCTAAAGGAAACCCCACACTTCAGAGAGACATATAAGAAATAACATGAACCACTGTCTTCAAAAGCAATTCATTTACCTTCACCAAATACAAGTGTGGAAAGTATATCTATTCTGACTCACCTGAGCTGTGAGATGTAGGGCAGACACTGAAGGAAACTCCTCACTTCACTCTCTTCATCTGACCAGCCCCACAGCTCTACTGGTTTCTTCTCTGCTTGGAGTTTCAGCACGTCTAAGAGGATGGAGGCTTTTCTCTCTGAGAGGTCTATGAACCAGACTTCAGGAGCTGCTGTCTGGAGAAATGGCTGTAATGCTGAAATAACACTCTTGCCTGTTTGATGGTCATAGCCTTTAACATGGGAGAAAAGGTCCAGGAAGAAATGACTCCGGGACCGTGCAAAAACCCAGCCATTAAGGGAAAAAGTCCTGTAATTGCAAACTGATGACAGGAGCGTCAGAGTTTTCTCTCCTGTCTGCTCCTCCCACTCTGCTGCCTGACAGAAGAGCTTCCCCAGGTCCTCAGCTGTCCATTGATCATCCTTGTTCACACTGCAGCAAAGCAAAGACCGAAGTATCACAAGCTCTGGGTTAACAGGGTGGAAACTTGAAGCCACTCATGTTGATGACCTTGAACACTAAACTTTTAATTCATAATGCAGTGAGAAGAAAACCGACAAATTCGAGGACAGTTGCTAAAAACCTCCTCAACCTGAACTGAATCTCTGGCCCATGACGTGGACAGGAATGCTATCAAACTCAAAACAGATAACAGAAGACTAGAGGACCAGGTGGATTGGTCAAACATTGATAGAACATAAATAATGTAATTTTGATTGCTACAGAAGCATCAGTAACAGGGAAAGTAGTCTGTGGTATCTAATCTGAGCAGTGAGATATGTAGGACAGACGCTAAAAGAACAACCACACTTCAGAAAAACGTATAAGAAATAACATGAACCGCTGTCTTCAAAAGCAATTAATATACCTTCACCAAATACAAGTGTGGAAAGTGTATCTTATCCCACTCACCCCAGACGTGAGATGTAGGGCAGACACTGAAGGAAACTCTTCACTTCACTCTCTTCATCTGACCTGCCCATCAGCTCTACTCGTTTCTTCACTGCTTGGAGTTTCAGCACTTCTAGGAGGAGGGAGGTCTTTCTCTTTGAGAGGTCTATGGACCAGACTTCAGGAGCTGCTGTCTGGAGAAATGGCTGTAATGCTGAAATGACACTCTTGCCTTTTTGATGGTCATAGCCTTTAACATGGGAGAAAAAGTCCAGCAAGAAATCACTCCGGTCCCATTCAAAATCCCAGCCATTAAAGGGAAAAGTCCTGTAACTGCAAACTGATGACAGGAGCGTCAGAGTCTTCTCTCCTGTCTGCTCCTCCCACTCTGCTGCCTGACAGAAGAGCTTCCCCAGGTCCTCAGCTGTACATTGATCATCCTCATTCACACTGCAGCAAAGCAAAGACCGAAGTATCACAAGCTCTGGGTTAACAGTGTGGAAACCTGAAGCCACTCATGTTGATGACCTTGAACACTAAACTTTTAATTCATAATGCAGTGAGAAGAAAACCAACAAATTCGAGGACAGTTGCTAAAAACCTCCTCAACCTGAACTGAATCTATGGCCCATGACTAAGACAGGAATGCTATCAAACTCAAACCAGATAACAGAAGACTAGAGGACCAGGTGGATTGGTCAAACATTGATAGAACATAAATAATGTAATTTTGATTACTACAGAAGCATCAGTAACAGGGAAAGTAGTCTGTGGTATCTAATCTGAGCAGTGAGATATGTAGGACAGACGCTAAAGGAACAACCACACTTCAGAAAAACGTATAAGAAATAACATGAACCGCTGTCTTCAAAAACAATTAATATACCTTCACCAAATACAAGTGTGGAAAGTGTATCTTATCTTACTCACCTGAGCTGTGAGATGTAGGGCAGACACTGAAGGAAACTCCTCACTTCACTCTTCATCTGACCAGCCCATCAGCTCTACTGGTTCCTTCTCTGCTTGGAGTTTCAGCACTTCTAGGAGGATGGAGGCTTTTCTCTTTGAGAGGTCTATGAACCAGACTTCAGGAGCTGCTGTCTGGAAAAATGGCTGTAATGCTGAAATGACACTCTTGCCTTTTTGATGGTCATCGCCTTTAACATGGGAGAAAAAGTCCAGCAAGAAAACACTCCGGTCCCATGCAAAATCCCTGACATTAAAGGGAAAAGTCCTGTAACTGCAAACTGATAACAGCAGCTCCAGTGTCTTCTCTCCTGTCCGCTCCTCCCACTCTGCTGCCTGACAGAGGAGCTTCCCCAGGACCTCATCTGTCCATAGATCATCCTCATTCACACTGCAGTAAAGCAAAGACCGAAGTATCACAAGCTCTGGGTTAACAGTGTGGAAACCTGAAGCCACTCATGTTGATGAACTTGAACACTAAACTTTTAATTCATAATGCAGTGAGAAGAAAACCGACAAATTCGAGGACAGTTGCTAAAAACCTCCTCAACCTGAACTGAATCTCTGGCCCATGACGTGGACAGGAATGCTATCAAACTCAAAACAGATAACAGAAGACTAGAGGACCAGGTGGATTGGTCAAACATTGATAGAACATAAATAATGTAATTTTGATTACTACAGAAGCATCAGTAACAGGGAAAGTAGTCTGTGGTATCTAATCTGAGCAGTGAGATATGTAGGACAGACGCTAAAGGAACAACCACACGTCAGAAAAACGTATAAGAAATAACATGAACCGCTGTCTTCAAAAGCAATTAATATACCTTCACCAAATACAAGTGTGGAAAGTGTATCTTATCTTACTCACTTGAGCTGTGAGATGTAGGGCAGACACTGAAGGAAACTCCTCACTTCACTCTCTTCATCTGACCAGCCCATCAGCTCTACTGGTTTCTTCTCTGCTTGGAGTTTCAGCACTTCTAGGAGGATGGAGGCTTTTCTCTTTGAGAGGTCTATGGACCAGACTGCAGGAGCTGACTGGTAAACTGGCTGTAATGCTGGAAGGACACTCTTGCCTGTTTGAATCTCATAGTCTTTCACATGAGCGCACAGGTCCAGCAATAAGTCACTTTTGTCATTGCTGTATAGATCTGAAAGGGAAAGTATTCTCTCTGTGGTTGAAAATATGTTTTCTCTCTCATGGAGCGCTGCTTGCATACAGAGCTTCAGTATCAACATCTTCTGTCTTATTTTAGAATCATCTTTGGGAGCACCCTTGTCGTCTGGTGAAGCAAATCTGTGATACCAAAAGTGGATTAAAGAAAATGTAATAATATGAATCATTTGTTGAATTAGACTAAACAAATATTGTCTAAGTTGTAAATTCCCTATGACAGTGGAACATTTTAACTTTAATATTTTGTACAGTTACATATTCACCAGAGTCCTAAAGACAGAGTTTGTTTGTAATGTTTAGAAATAAATAATGAGTAACTTATGCTGATAACAGGAATATTCATTTAACAATTACATTAAATCATGGGCAACAAACACTGTTTGATATTCTAGTCTTTGGTAAAGCATCTTTTGAATGTTTTGCTAAATTGCAGATTAAAAAAGTCTGAAAATTTAATCTGTTCATGATAAATGTATTTGACATGATCAAATGGTTTCATAACAAAGCATGGACATAATTTTCCACAAACCTGAGCTGTGAGATGTAGGGCAGGCACTGAAGGAAACTCCTCACTTCACTCTCTTCATCTGACCAGCCCCTCAACTCTACTGGTTTCTTCTTTGCTTGGAGTTTCAGCAATTCTAGGAGGAGGGAGGCCTTTCTCTCTGAGAGGTCTATGGACCAGACTACAGGAGTTGACTGGTATACTGGCTGTAATGCTGGAAGGACACTCCTGCCTGTTTGAGTCTCAAAGTCCTTAACTTGTATGTAGAGGTCCAGCAAGAAACCACCCCTATCATTGTCGTACACATTTGAAAGGGAAAGTATTCTCTCTGTGGTTGATATTATGTTTTCTCTGTCATGGAGTGCTGCTTGCATACAGAGCTTCAGTATCAACATCTTCTGTCTTATTTTAGAATCATCCTTGGGAGCACCCTTGTCTTCTGGTGGAGCAAATCTGTGATACCAAAAGTGGATTAAAGAAACTGTAATAATATGAATCATTTGTTGAATTAGACTAAACAAATATTGTTCAAGTTGTAAATTCCCTGTGACAGTGGAACGTTTTAACTTTAATATTTTTTACAGTTACATATTCACCAGAGTCCTAAAGACAGAGTTTGTTTGTAATGTTTAGAAATAAATAATGAGTAACTTATGCTGATAACAGGAATATTCATTTAACAATTACATTAAATCATGGGCAACAAACACTGTTTGATATTCTAGTCTTTGGTAAAGCATCTTTTGAATGTTTTTGCTAAATTGCAGATTAAAAAAGTCTGAAAATTTAATCTGTTCATCATAAATGTATTTGACATGATCAAATGGTTTCATAACAAAGCATGGACATAATTTTCCACAAACCTGAGCTGTGAGATGTAGGGCAGGCACTGAAGGAAACTCCTCACTTCACTCTCTTCATCTGACCAGCCCCTCAACTCTACTGGTTTCTTCTTGCTTGGAGTTTCAGCAATTCTAGGAGGATGTGGGAGGTCTTTCTCTCTGAGAGGTCTATGGACCAGACTACAGGAGTTGACTGGTATACTGGCTGTAATGCTGGAAGGACACTCCTGCCTGTTTGAGTCTCAAAGTCCTTAACTTGTATGTAGAGGTCCAGCAAGAAACCACCCCTATCATTGTCATACACATTTGAAAGGGAAAGTATTCTCTCTGTGGTTGATATTATGTTTTCTCTGTCATGGAGTGCTGCTTGCATACAGAGCTTCAGTATCAACATCTTCTGTCTTATTTTAGAATCATCCTTGGGAGCACCCTTGTCTTCTGGTGGAGCAAATCTGTGATACCAAAAGTGGATTAAAGAAACTGTAATAATATGAATCATTTGTTGAATTAGACTAAACAAATATTGTTCAAGTTGTAAATTCCCTGTGACAGTGGAACGTTTTAACTTTAATATTTTTTACAGTTACATATTCACCAGAGTCCTAAAGACAGAGTTTGTTTGTAATGTTTAGAAATAAATAATGAGTAACTTATGCTGATAACAGGAATATTCATTTAACAATTACATTAAATCATGGGCAACAAACACTGTTTGATATTCTAGTCTTTGGTAAAGCATCTTTTGAATGTTTGCTAAATTGCAGATTAAAAAAGTCTGAAAATGTAATCTGTTCATGATAAATGTATTTGACATGATCAAATGGTTTCATAACAAAGCATGGACATAATTTTCCACAAACCTGAGCTGTGAGATGTAGGGCAGACACTGAAGGAAACTCCTCACTTCACTCTCTTCATCTGACCAGCCCCTCAGCTTTAGTGGTTTCTTCTCTGATTGTAGTTTCAACACTTTTAGGAGGAAGGAAGCCTTTCTCTCTGAGAGGTCTATGGACCAGACTGCAGGGGCTGACTGGTAAACTGGCTGTAATGCTGGAAGGACACTCCTGCTTGTTTCAGTTTCATAGTCCTTCACATTGGAATACAGGTCCAGTAAGAAATCACTCTGATACTCCTCTGGTGAAGAAGTCCACTGATACCCATCAGTGAGCGGAAAGTCTTTATAACTCCACACTGATGTCAGCAGCTTCAGAGTCTTATCTCCTGTCTTCTCCTCCCACTCTGCTGCTTGACAGAAGAGCTTCCCCAGGTCTTTGCTTTGACTTATATTAGACACACTACAGTAAAGAGAGGACAGAAGAACCAAAGCCGGTTGTTAAACATCTGTGAGTCTCGGAACAACATCATGCAGAGGAAACACAGATTCAGAATTGAACAAACTGCAAGTCATGCATCCTCCAAAAACATCTAGGAACCAAAATGGTCCACTAGATATATTTTTTCTCTCAGTGAATCAATTTCCTGTTCACTAAACTAGGTGAATTTATGGAAAAGTATACCGTACCAGTACCACACATAAACACATCCTAACAAGTGCAAAGAAAACTCTTTAAACAATAAATACCCCGTTACACATTGGTGTTGTCCCTTCCATGTTAGTTTTGCTGTGTTGTTACTGTATGTTTCTTGTGCATGTGATGCTGCGTCAAAAACTTGGTGGCTCAAAGAAGATGAATGAGTTTTCTGACACGTAAATGCAAGTTGGAGGATAGTTACACATTTTCCTGATCAAAAATTTGTAGTTATGAGTTTCTCACGTCTTCAACACGTATCAATCCTCCAAAAAAAGAGTAGTGTCTGTAGCGAGACACAACACATCTAAAAAGAAGCACTACAACCATATCCATTCTGACACACCAGATCTTCCACTTCACCATGAAACAAACCCTACCATACCATTTTCACAAACTTAATCCCATGAATATAATTGAACAGGAAAAGACTATGCAAATCCATACAGTTCAGCTGGCTATGTAGCCATATGTACATGATTAATCCTTGACCAACCCAACACAGGGTTTTATATAGAGGGCTATGTTTAATACTGAAACCCCTGCTTACCCCAACTGTGAGATGTAGAGCAGACACTGAAGGAAACTCCTCACTTCACTCTCTTCATCTGACCAGCCCAACAGCCTTACTGGTTTCTTCTCTGGTTGGAGTTTCAGTACTTCTAGGAGGAGGGAGGCCTTTCTCTCTGAGAGGTCTATGGACCAGACCGCAGGAGCTGACTGGTAAACTGGCTGTAATGCTGGAAGGACACTCTTGTCTGTTTGAGTTTCATACTCCTTTACATGGGAGTACAGGTCCAGCAGGAAATCACATTTAGTACTTTCATACACATCTGAAAGGAAAAGTATTCTCTCTGTAGTTGATAGTAGGTTTTCTCTGTCATGGAGAGCTGCTTGTATACAGAGCTTCAGTACGAACACCTTCTGTCTTATTTTAGAATCATAAGTGGGAACACCTTTGTTCTTCATTTGAGCAAATCTGTAACACCAGAAAAAAAAAGAAGGAACAACACACATTATTTACTGAACAATGTATATATAGTGTTCTTCAAGATGTAAACTCCCTTTGACGGGTGAATTTTATAATTTGAAAACGTTATTCAGTTGAAAATTCATTTGTATTGATAGATCGTATGATTGTATAAGAACAAACATTGACATGAAAATTATGTTTATTTTTATTTTCTAGACCTCCATTAAAGGGTCTTTATGAATGTGTAGGACAGACGCTAAAGGAACAACCACACTTCAGAAAAACGTATAAGAAATAACATGAACCGCTGTCTTCAAAAGCAATTAATATACCTTCACCAAATACAAGTGTGGAAAGTGTATCTTATCTTACTCACCTGAGCTGTGAGATGTAGGGCAGACACTGAAGGAAACTCCTCACTTCACTCTCTTCATCTGACCAGCCCATCAGCTCTACTGGTTTCTTCTCTGCTTGGAGTTTCAGCACTTCTAGGAGGATGGAGGCTTTTCTCTCTGAGAGGTCTATGAACCAGACTTCAGGAGCTGCTGTCTGGAGAAATGGCTGTAATGCTGAAATGACACTCTTGCCTGTTTGATGGTCATAGCCTTTAACATGGGAGAAAAGGTCTAGCAAGAAATCACTCCGGTCCCATGCAAAATCCCTGACTTTAAAGGGAAAAGTCCTGTAACTGCAAACTGATGACAGGAGCGTCAGAGTTTTCTCTCCTGTCTGCTCCTCCCTCTCTGCTGCCTGACAGAAGAGCTTCCCCAGGTCCTCAGCTGTACATAGATCATCCTCACTCACACTGCAGCAAAGCAAAGACCGAAGTATCACAAGCTCTGGGTTAACAGCGTGGAAACCTGAAGCCACTCATGTTGATGACCTTGAACACTAAACTTTTAATTCATAATGCAGTGAGAAGAAAACCAACAAATTTGAAGACAGTTGCTAAAAACCTCCTCGACCTGAACTGAATCTCTGGCCCATGACGTGGACAGGAATGCAATCAAACTCAAAACAGATAACAGAAGACTAGAGGACCAAATACAAGTGTGGAAAGAATATCTATTCTGACTCACCTGAGCCTTGATATGTAGGGCAGACACTGAAGGAAACTCCTCACTTCACTCTCTTCATCTGACCAGCCCCTCAGCTCTACTGGTTTCTTCTCTGCTTGGAGTTTCAGCACTTCTAGGAGAAGGGAGGCCTTTCTCTCTGAGAGGTCTATGAACCAGACTACAGGAGTTGAGTGGTAAACTGGCTGTAATGCTGGAAGGACACTCTTGCCTGTTTGAGTCTCAAAGTCCTTAACTTGTATGTAGAGGTCCAGCAAGAAACCACCCCTATCATTGTCATACACATTTGAAAGGGAAAGTATTCTCTCTGTGGTTGATATTATGTTTTCTCTGTCATGGAGCGCTGCTTGAATACAGAGCTTCAGTATCAACATCTTCTGTCTTGTTTTAGAATCATCTTTGGGAGCACCCTTGTCCTCTGGTGAAGCAAATCTGTAATACCAAAAGTGGATTAAAGAAACTGTAATAATATGCATCATTTGTTGAATTAGACTAAACAAATATTGTCTAAGTTGTAAATTCCCTATGACAGTGGAATGTTTTAACTTTAATATTTTGTACAGTTGCATATTCACCAGAGTCCTAAAGACAGTGTTTGTAATGTTTAGAAATAAATAATGAGTAACATGCTGATGACAGGAATATTCATTTAACAATTACATTAAATCATGGGCAACAAACAATATGTATGATATCTTAGTCTTTGGTAAAGCATCTTTTGAATGTTTGCTAAATTGCAGATTAAAAAAGTCTGAAAATGTAATCTGTTCCTGATTAATGTATTTGACATGATCAAATGGTTTCATAACAAAGCATGGACATTATTTTCCACAAACCTGAGCTGTGAGATGTAGGGCAGGCACTGAAGGAAACTCCTCACTTCACTCTCTTCATCTGACCAGACCCTCAACTCTACTGGTTTCTTCTCTGCTTGGAGTTTCAGCACTTCTAGGAGGAGGGAGGCCTTTCTCTCTGAGAGGTTTATGGACCAGACTGCAGGAGCTGACTGGTAAACTGGCTGTAATGATGGAAAGACACTCTTGTCTGTTTCCGTTTCATAGTCCTTTACATGGGAGTACAGGTCCAGCAGGAAATCACACTCATGATTATGATAAACATCAGACAGTGAATGTATTTTCTTGATGGTTGTTTTTATGCTGCTTGTCTCATGAAGAGCTGCTTGAAGACCCAGATTGAGAAGGAATGTCCTTGCTCTCTTGTTCCAATCTTGAGTGGAGCATTTCAAATCCTTTTGTTTGAATCTGCATTGACAAATTGGCATTTAAAAAAAAAGAAACTGGTCAGTGGTGCATGTTTGGTTACGTAACGACAGTTTAAAAAGTCCCTAATGGTGAGAAGCTTTGAAAAAATATTGTCTAATACATTATTTTAATAATAGTAATAATAATAGTAATAATAGTTCGATAGTCGAACCTCGGATTGAGGAGGAACAATGCGTGTTTCCGGCCTGGCCGTGGAACAAAGGACCAGCTTTTTAC
>JAPMUY010003889.1:0-28250 GCA_026901105.3 Galaxias olidus
TGAGTGTGTATATATATATATATACCTTTAAAGCTAGGCCATATATATATATATATATATATATACATACACTGCCTAGCCCAAAAAAAAGTCACCACCTGGATTTAACTAAGCAAATAGGTAAGAGCCTCCCATTGGATAATTACTGCATGGGTGATTATGTTTCAGCTGCCAACAAGTTATTTAACCCTAACTGACACAGTGAGAAGCTTCTCATTTCTGAAACAACCATGTCGAAAGACACATCCTGTGGTCGTGGAAAAGATGTTAATCGGCATGCATCAAGCAAACAAAACATCTAAGGAGATTGCTGAAACTACTAAAATTGGGTTAAGAACTGTCCAACGCATTATTAAAAACTGGAAGGATAGTGGGGAACCATCATCTTCCAGGAAGAAATGTGGTCGGAAAAAAATCCTGAATGACCGTGACCGGCGAGCACTTAAACGTTTGGTGAAATCAAATCGTAAAAAAACAACAGTACAACTTAGGGCAATGTTCAATAGTGAAAGTAAGAGCATTTCCACACGCACAATGCGAAGGGAACTTAAAGGATTGGGACTAAACAGCTGTGCAGCTGTAAGAAAACCACTTATCAGTGAGGCTAATCGGAAAAAAAGGCTTCAATTTGCTAGGGAGCATAAAGATTGGACTCTGGAGAAATGGAAGAAGGTCATGTGGTCTGATGAGTCTAGATTCACCCTGTTCCAGAGCGATGGGCGCATCAGAGTAAGAAGAGAGGCAGATGAAGTGATGCACCCATTATGCCTAGTGCCTACTGTACAAGCCTGTGGGGGCAGTGCTATGATCTGGGGTTGCTGCAGTTGGTCAGGTCTAGGTTCAGCAACGTTATGTGGCCAAAGAATGAAGTCATCTGACTACCTAAATACACTGAATGACCAGGTTATTCCATCAATGGATTTTTTCTTCCCTGATGGCACGAGCATATTCCAAGATGACAATGCCAGGATTCATCGGGCTCAAATTGTGAAAGAGTGGTTCAGGGAGCATGAGACATCATTTTCACACATGGATTGGCCTCCACAGAGTCCAGACCTTAACCCCATAGAGAATCTTTGGGATGTGCTGGAGAAGACTTTGCGCAGTGGTCCGACTCTCCCATCATCAATACAAGATCTTGGTGAAAAATTAATGCAACTCTGGACAGAAATAAATGTTGTGACATTGCAGAAGCTTATCGAAACAATGCCACAGCGAAGGCGTGCCGTAATCAAAGCTAAGGGCGGTTCAACGAAATATTAGTGTGTGACTTTTTTTTTGGCCGGGCAGTGTATATATGTATACATATATATATGTATATATATATATATATATATATATATATATATATGGCCTTGCTTTAAAGGTGATATTGTGACACCTCATTCCTTAAAAAGTGGGATTATTTCACCCATAACGTTGGCGGAGGGGTAGCAGTCATTCGTCATTGTCAAAAAAATTTCCCACAGGCTAGGGTTGTCAGTTAAGGTTGCAGCTTATACTGTATCAGAGATGCAGGATGGTGGGAGTATCCAGTCTATGACTAAAGCCTTATGACGGTCCACTGGCTTTATACCCTAACCTGCCAACTGGCTGAATGGCTGGAGAGGCTCTCTAAAAACCTGTAATCCATCTTGATGAGTTGGAGAACCCCCAGCCAAGACCCTTATCACTCAGTCCACATATACGTGACAGCTCGATTTAATGAACCCTTGGAATGGGAGTTCCAGAGGGATTTAAAAGGCTTGAGGTGATCTCCATGTTGTGCAACCCTCTGATTTGTCATGGGATCTCTCCAGACACCAAAATGTAGGGCTGGCAGATAGATTAGTAGTGTTTCTAAAGAGAACTAGACGTATCCCACTTCAGGATTGACTGTGAATTATTGAATTGTGTGAGTACATCTAATGAGCATTCAGAATAAAGATTTTAAATAAATGGAATTTCTATGTCTTTATGTATCTTCAAGGAGGAAGTGTCCCGGATTTCCAGTGCCTCAGCTTTCTTTCCCTGATCCTGGTGGCTTTGTTCTGTCTGGCCCTCTGAATGTAGCGCCATCTTTATCTTATTTCACTTCGGTGATGCAAAGACAGTGTAAGGTTGACGCCTATAAATACTCGGATTATTTCCACAATCTTTGGTTCCACCCCTGCAGCCGAAAGCACCATATTCCAATCTCCCTCTAAGGAAAATGAGAGTGGATAAAGACACAACTTTGGAGTAATGTACAATATATCCAGGAAATACTTCATTTCATAATAAGACAACACCTTCAGAGGAGCAAACAAAGAAGTTATCTCAACTTTTCAATATGCCTTATGAAAACACTACACACCTATCTTTCACAATCACACAACCTGTTCTAAACTAGGAGAGGTTAATCCTTTGTCATCCACAAAGATATTTTCAGAAGTAGCTCTTCATTTGATGTACACTATGAGGCTTGGTTTAGATAAACTACCCAACATTGCATTCCATAGTATAAGAAACAGGTAAAAGGTTGTGAAAGGTAGGTGTACAAGTGTATGAAATTGTCAGTTTTTTTTTTATTATTTGCATTACTGTTGCTTTCCTAGTTTGATTTGAAGCACACCCTCTTTTACAGAGCTATTGTCAAAGAGAATCTCCACTCAAGTGTTTTAAGTATCAAGCATAACAGAGAAAACGCTATTTATTTCATGCTAAAATGATATATGCAATAATTTGAATGGTTTTGCTTTATGATATACGATTAAAGCTAATATATTGAGTAGAAGTTAAATTGACCTCTTGATTTACATTTGTATGTCCTACATACAACATATGGCATTGATAAAACATCGGTTTACAAGTGTGCGCATTTAAATGCCGATTTTTGGAAGAAGAATTCAGATGTTTCAATGAGGAAATAATCAAAGTTTTGTTCACGTGTCTGTGTTAGTGGAGATGAAGGTATCATTAACTGTGGAAGTAATAGGCTTAACAACATATCCAGCCTGCAGTCTGGAACACAGACACAACCCAAACGTGATAATTATGTGCTACAGATACAGCTATAAAGTTTTCCTATTAAACATACAGGAATTTATATTATCAAGCTGTAATGGTCGCGTTCCCACAACGCTTCTCAAATGTTGTAACACTCTCATTTACTCATATCCAACCTGAGATGGGAAACATTATTTTAATGTTTAAGCAGAAATCTAGCATGAACGGCTGATTTGTTTTGACTTGTTACTAGGACCTCTGTGGTACATGTGGTGTTTGGTAAGCAAAGTTGGCGTTTCAATTAATGTTTTAATTTCGAGTCTTTGTTTTACTCCTTGTCTCAGTATGAGTGTCACTATCACAAGTTACATTGACCAGTTACAATGCTCATACCTGTATCATAAATGTGCAGTGTCTGGAACTCCAATGTCTACTATATACTTTGTAATAACACATCCTGCCACGTTCCAATACCATTAATATAATAATCATGTATTATTTTCCATAAACCGACACAATTAAAAGATGTATACATACAAGCCATTCATATCAGAAAAATTTCATCCAATGGTCTTTAGATTCCTTTCACAATTATATTTAGATCTTATTCAACACAAGAAATACATGTGATCAAAGGTATAGAAGCATTCTGAATTGATGTTGTTTTTGTTTGGAATTATTATAATTGAACATTATGATCTGACATGTTTTTGACTGCTCCTCAAAATCTTTCAACTGTATGACTGATACTAGCCATGCTTTTACATTATGACTATATCAACATCCACCACAAAGTGCTTTTCCCGGATTTCCCTCATGCGACAAATCACTGAAAGAGTTGCCAAATGCATGACTGCCTTGAATTTTGATATTATGGGGGAAGTAGTGGCTCCTATTGTGCATGACGCTGGAAATGAGTGGTACTGTAAAGGTCCATACATTTCCAATGAGTTGACTCATGCAGCTTATCCACCTCTTTGATCTGTATAATGTGCTTTTGTGGTAACAACTTCATTCATTCCTGAGTGATATTAATTTACATCAGAGAACGGCACAATGTAGATAAGCCTGACGTGCATTTGCTATTTCATTATGCCCATACGCTCATATAGAGTCTGTCTAAGGGGCTTGTTCTAGAAAGAGCCTTTTAAAATTACTAAAGGAATCTCACTCATTTGGTAAGGAAAGCAGTACTGTGGGTCTCGTGTGTGATTATTCCAGTTTGATGACATCACTGGCGTTAGTGCAGAGTGTTTGGCTGTTTGTAGAGGTTCAGTGCTTTACTCAAACATGTATAGATAGCACATGTTGGAAGGAAAGAAATTCATTGTTTGGACATTAAAAGGAACAATAAAATTGGAGTTATCTATTCGTTTTAATTTGTCCTCTGGTGATTTTAAATTGCCTCAATTCCATGATGTCTGTGGGCTATATAAACACATTGAATATGCAGCATTACTATGTCCAGTAGCTTCACAGTCCCTCAATCTTTTCTTACATAGGTTTAAAATAGAACCGGATTCTGCCTATATGCATTACTGGATAAGCCAAAGGTTCAACCAGGTTTTAGAATGAATGAATAGTTTTGTTGGCAAGACCACCTAAACCCGAGACCAAGTCATCACCAAGACCAAAGTGTGTCGAGACCGAGACAAGACCAAGACTTTGAGGGGCTGAGACTCAGTCAAGACCAAGGCCCAACCCGGACTAGTGAGAATCCCGCACCCCCCCCCCCCCCCCCCCCCCCAGCAGTGCTAGGGTTAAAAATAAATATAAAAACAAGCATGCACCAATAAAAGCTTCACGTGGTCCCAGTCGTCTCAATAAGGGTTGTACTACAGTATTTACACATTGTTGTATGTTTTATTTTGGACCCTGTTTGAGAAACTGGCTTAGGTTTGTTGGTCTTAAAGTCCCCGTCCAGTTATTTTATAAAACTTTTAAAAATATTCTGCTTCAACATATAAATCATGTCTGTTAGGTTTTTTCTGCAAAATACGTTCAATTACCTTGTTGAAATCCTAAAAATGTAGTCTTCTTTTGTCTCATTAAAAATTCCTGAATCGCCCCGCTCCCCTCTATTTGAATACCCACCCAGCCCCCCCCCCCCCCCCTCGTCTGCCACAGCGCGTACTTGCTCCTGAGACACCCCATCCCATGAAAATACATGCACTTGTTTTTCATTTGTAAACAATTTCACAACCATATAGCCAAAATTTATTGTAGTTTCGCCTATTATACAATTTCACACCGGAGTGATTATCTAGTAATTATTTGATTTATATCACCATAATTGTTTTATCAGGTTGCCTATGTAATATGATAGTTAAGGGTCAGCAAATATAAACCAACACCAACTGCAATAACAGCTTCAATGTGCCTTAATAGTGCTCGCATTGCAGGCACATAACTGAACAAAGAGCCAAATGAGAGCCAAATGAACCAGTTCTTTTTGGCGAACGGAGCCAAACGAACCGGCTAACCCAAAAGAGCCGAAATTCACATCACTAGTGTGTCTCAGTAGAAATTTCTATGACTCCCAAAGTGCACTTCGACATGTAACATCCAATTAAAGCGTTGAAAATCATGTCACATGAGCCGTTTATTTAAATATACACATACATTAAGATATCAGATGCAGTTGGTCTATGCTGCACTGCATTACTGAATTAACAATGTAATGATATGCACTAGGCTACTGATTAAAAGGTCTGCCTTAGTGTTTTTTTGTGTATTAATTTTGTGTATTTTTTGTGTATTAATTGTTTCATTACCATATACGTTAACTAGTTCGATCACATGGACAATATCTGCTGCAGCCTAGTTATATTCACTGTTGGTTTTCATTATAGAAGACCGTGCATGACACCTGTCATTTTTGTTGTGAATTTAGATATGAACGTTAAATTCATATATAAATAACCATATTTAGCTCTGCAGACTTACAGTATAATCATATGCACTACTGATGAAAAAGACAAGTTTTTTGTGAACCAACACGTGTTTATTAAAAGAACTTTAGCCATGCCATTTTTGTAAAATAGGACCTCAGTGTAGTTGTGCCCCTCACCTATGGAATGAGATTTGTGCCAAAAGTCTACAAAAGTAAAAGCAAAATCCACATACAAAAAAGAAGATATCCAAAAGCATAACTAAAATCCAAACGCAAAAAGGGAAATTCCAAAAGAAAAACTAAAATCCAAAAGAATAATATAAGAAAACCATAAGAAAAACTAAAATATAAAATATAACTGCAAGCAGTGATAGCGGCGGCCGGCTATGAAAAAATTATTACATGAAAAAAAGAACATTAAGAAAAAAGGAATAAATAAGAATGAAAAATTGCAGAAAACAAAAGAAAGACAGAAAGAAAGAAAGAAAGAAAGAAAGAGAAAAAATGACAAATCCAGCAGGAATGGTCATAGAACTCTCAGCAAATGGAGGAGGTTGCACACCCACCAGATAGACTAGACTAGATAGCAAAATTAGACTGTTAGCAAAATAAGTACTGTGTCTTAAGAGGTTCTGTCATTTAGTTCTAAGGCCTAAAATAGTTCACATAAACTGACTTGACCGAGTAGACCCAATAAAAAGATTGAACAGCATCAGTGGTTCGGAAAATGAAACCCACCTTTGTTCAACTATGTACGTCTTTACTGTCATACCAGCAAACAAGACGCATATGGAAGAGACGAGACATGCTCTGAGCTTATTCACAGACACACCATACACAGTCACGGTGTCACATCTAACAAAAGTACAAACCGATATCTGTGTTTACAGCACTTCATAACTCTTTACATAAACATGATAAAAACATGACAAGGAAGCGTGAACATGATAACAAGGAAACATTAAGAGCTCTGTCCACAACAATAAAAAGAGTTACTCGCCAGGCATGCTGGGAGTTACACCCGACGCTACATTACGTCATGTTTCTTCAAGTGCAAAGATGTCTGCCTGCCTCTGAAAGTTGACCCTCAGCTCCAAAATAAATTTTGTAATCCAGCTAAGAACAAATCCATAAACCTCTCTTTGTCCAATATGACAAATATCTGCTTTGCAATGTCGTATCGACACCTCGTCCCATAATCGTTATTAAAGACTACAGATTTACACAGTAACATCGCTACTGTTGGAATCTCACACAACAAAACTCGCATTGTAGCAGCTTGCCATGTTGCTATGTGTCTTTTGGTAATAATGATAAAGTGTGACAATGTTTGAACGAGGTTACTCAACAAGACGCAACAACAGTCACGGTTGCAAGAAAATTCCTGCCCACTGCCACATGAGGGGGGATCCGACACTGTGTCCACTGCTTTGTGGGGAAAAAAAACTACTAGTGGCGTTAAAATAAATTGCGTTAACGCGTTAAAAGAAATATGCGTTAACGCGCTAATACTTGCTACTACTGCTTAATAACTTAGAGAAATGCATTTTGGTGCAGTGTGAGCTCAATTATGACAGTATCGCCAAGCTTTTTGTGTTTGTGTGTAAAGTAGACCATCTGAGGATGATATACAGCAATTTTGAGTTAATTTGGTGTTATGGTTTCAGAGGAGTTAGTTCAAATCCAACCAATAAACGACTAAACTTGGCTATTTATAAAAAAGGCAGTTTTCAAGGTACATTTTTTAAAACTTTAAATCGTGATGTGAATCATAATACAAATATTGTATAGAAGTATTATATAAATTGGTCCAATATTGAAGCAGGTAAAAATCGAAATGTACAGTACTGTTTACAGTAATACATTTTTATGCACTGTGAGCTTAGTTTTTAGTGTATCAACATGCTTGGTTTTGTTTTGAAAGTAGACCATCTGAGGATGCTATACAGCAATTTTGGTGTAATTTGGTTGTACGGTCTTGGAGGAGTTGTTTCAAATAGTTCAAGTGTCAAATCCAACCAAAAAACTCCAAAACTCAGATATTTATAAAAAATGTAGTTTTCTAGATAGAGTTCTGAAATTTTAAATGCTTCATGATATCGGTCTTTGGATTTGTATCTATTTTTTGAACATAGACTGTTTAATGAACCAGTGAGATATGACAAAGTGAATGTACAGTAGTGTTTACAATAATACATTTTGATGTGCTGTGGACTCAGTTTTTGAAGAAGACAACAAGATATTTAAATACAATATTTAATACAGTTAATGTTGAGAGTCGGAAGATGATATCCTGCAACTTTGATGTGATTTGTATTTATGGTTTTGGACTTATACACTTTGAGTAGACCACCAGTTTTGGAAAAAAACAGAGTGATGGACTTCATAATTTGTAATGCACATGAAAGTTTTATCTGACTGCAAGGGAAAAGTTCTGAAATGTTCAGAGCTGTAACCTTAATGGTCTATTTTTTGTTATTTTTTTACCACTTGGAACATTAAACTGCTGCTAGGATATTTGGGGAATAATAATAATACTAACGATTACAATAGTTGCCTGGCTGTACCAGCCGGCCACCTAAATAAAAATAATAATAAACAAAAAGCTAAACTAAATATTTTTAAGTTAAATCTTACAAATCTATATTTGTTTCTTATGGTTTTCAGTTTAGTCATTTTAATCCGCTGTTTTCTTGTGTGTTGTTTCTTTTTTTGGTTGTGGATCAGTGGTTTTGCTTTAGGATTTTTTTTCTTTTTGGCACAAAAATCTTGTGAGGGCCCATCGTAGTGTGAGTGACAGCAAATTTTTCCGCTCCAAAACACTTATTCTTAAACGCATCATCATTATGCGCTTGAAGTCTTTGGACAGCAAGCTGCAAGTGAAGGGTGCCGAGCGGTGCTGGCCCGTGACACTGGCTGCGGTAAGGTCGATTAACATCAGTGACAGACATATGCTGCATTTCATTAGTAGTTCCACTTCCCCTCATTCACTTACCCTCAACCCTTGATATGATGTAACAGCATACGTCGAGCGGAGGCCACTTGGAGAACATAGGGAAAGTGGTCGGGGGATTTAAATGGAACAAACCTGCCCTTGTACACTTTCAGCGCAAACTGTCATTGATCAACCGCCAGTTGTGGGCTTGGCTCTATACTGCTTTTTACAAATCATGGAAATACCTGCATAGGCTACTCGCTTAAATTAGACTTGTGCAATCAGCTGTGTTAGTTCCTAATAAATTAAAATGAAGACATTTTTCTGCTTGTGATATGTATCATGATTATTTTAACTATTACTGCTAGGGGTTTATGATACCTTGCTCTATTTATTAATATTCTCCTTCGGTGATGAGAAACTGGAGTTTTACATGCATTACTGTCACCTAACCATTGATGTATTATCTTGCACCAAACACAGGACAGCAATGTATTATGGGTGGTATACACCTCTGGAGTGACCATCGTTGTTCAGTCGCTCCCTCAGCCCTCATAGGGTCGATCTCACCAAGTTCACTTCAGATTTTCAGACTAGTGGAACGACACTTAAGATGGCGGCGGGGATTCCCCCGAGGGCAAGTGCCGAGGGGAGGTCACGGAGGGCATGTTGAACGGCTATAGGAAAGCAGCAGTAGACCAAAGCCCTCTGGTGCCCAGGGACGAAAAAGAAGAGGAGGAACAACGGGAAAAAGACAGAGGTATGGAATGACGTTATGCTGAATGAATATTAGCAGTTACTGTTTGAACTAGCCTATTAGCCTACTTTGGACGATAGCTAGCCTAATTTGTTAATTTAATAAATAGCTAGAGTTAACGTCAGTTACTCACACCTTAATTAATTTGGAAAAGTTGGAAAGACTATTCAACTATTTGGGGAATAACCTACAACCTACAACATTTTGAAAAATACGCTAAAGTGTGCTTCATAATTCGTCCACTCTGCCTAAAAAAATTGACATACATTTGTGTTGACGTCTTCGTGTGTTAGCCAACGTTATTCCTGCTTTAATATTGCCATTAGTAGCTGGGTGTGACCATCAGAAGCTTTATTTTAATAATATATTGTAACACCTAATGTTCACATACTCCTCTTCTCTCTTCAGAATACGTTTGAAATGTTTTCCTCCCACCATTGCATATCCTGGTCCACCTGCAGACACCTGCACCTCAGCACAGCCCAGCAGTGATGCAGCATAAGGTTCTCCTGTCCCCTACACCTCAGCACAGCCCAGTCATGCAAAACATGACAAACATGGTATTCTTTACCTTCCTAACTGAGAAGAAGCTGATAGAAATGTACCTTGATATGTGGGCAGTTGAGCATCGCAGCCACTCTTTCTCTTACAGTCGCTGTTGCTGAAAGGAGCTTCTCCCAGTTCAAACTAATTAATACCTACCTAAGACCTACTATGGAGCAAGAGTGTCTCAGTGGACTTTCCATCATTAGTACAAATTGTGTAGTCCAAAGGCCAGTTCAGACCAATGATTCGCGACGCAACTGACTGCAACTGGCAAAAGAATCCGAACGTCTGATCTTAAACACTCTAAAACTGAGTGGTTCACACCAAAGCAACTAGCACGGACACAAATGACCGTTTCCATAGTAACGGCATAGCCCACTACAGTTGGCTAACGTTTACAAAAATAATTTCATAATTTTATTTCCTGTTAGTATGAGCTAGTGTATGACAATCGTTTTTATTTAGCTGCGATTGGCACCATAGCAACTATATGATGCCGAGTGTATAATTTTAATAAACAATAGCTTATTTAAATGATAACAAATCCAACGTATGCATGTAAACGCACTAACGAATAATGCCTTTTGACATAATTCTGGCGCTATGCTTCCTAACGTTCTAAAACTGCCCTTGGCGATTTGACAAGCCAAATAATCTGCGACGACATGCAACGGCTTCAGCCGCCTTGCAACTACTAGTTCAGACCACTGCAACTTTTGTCTGCGACGTTCTAAAACCGTTTCGTTGCATCGCGAATCTTTGGTCTGAACTGGCCTTAACAAACTCTTATTATGATCATGTCTCAGATGACTTTGCATGTCTCAGATGATCATGTCTCAGATTTCAGAAGAAATGCAAGGTGAGTGAGGCTGTAGAAGAATGATAGATGATGCATATTGCACTAAGGTTTCTGTAAAATATTTTTTTGTGTGCAATACTCTTATTCATATTATATTTATACATCTTTTTATGTCTGCATTGGTTTCTTTAATACCATATTTTGTGCAATACCTTATTTATAATTTGTTTTAATTTGTGTTTTTTGTTTGTTTCTGAATTAAAGGAATTCAAATGCATAAGGCTATGCGGGTACTGTGTGAGTGTGTGAACACAATGATTGGTGGTCGAAATGGCTGCAGTGCAAATGGCACCAGCTAAATTCTTGCCTAGGGCACCAAATATGCCCGGCACGAGTCCTCACAGTCTCAGTTAGAGACATTTCAATATACACAGGATAGGATGTTATAATATCCATTATGCCATATTCCAAGATGAGCACTTCAAAAAACAATATTTTAGAATGGACTTGGGTTGAGAACAGATATGTCATTGGGGTTTTCAAGTGGGTACCCTCCATCCCAGATGTTTCGTTAATTTGAGCCCACGACATCTCCAGAAGGCTTAACGAAGAGCAATCACGTCTCAGAGCCACCCCCTTTCTATATCCGCTCTCGGCACGGCCAGATATTTAAAATAAATAAATAAATAAATAAGTTATTTATTAAACTGAGAGATATCCCTATACCTATCCCTAATTCCTATTCCTGCAGGCTTTCAATGCCAACACTGCAGAGATACTTACCACCTGAAAAGAAGAAGATAATCTTTTCCTACTCTGTTACTGCAGGCTTAATATACAGTATGACGCTTTGCAGATATCCCTATACCCATCCCTATTCCCTATGCCTACAGGCACTTTCTGCCAACTCTGCAGGGATACTTACCACCTGAAAAGAAGGTAATCTTTCCCTACTCTGTTCCTGCAGGCTTGATAAATGACGCTCTGCAGGAAAGACTTACCTTTTATACCTTTGTCCTGAGATTAATCCTTTCTTGGTTTTTCAGCATGATGTTCTTTACTTTTGTGCCCATATAGGTCCTTTTCAGCCACAGTTACTGGCTACTTCTTTCTGCTATATCTGATATAGCTTTTATGGTCTGGCACAAATCTTTGCCGCAGATCCCCAACTCCTTAAGGAGTTTGGTAGTTGATATTGCCACAAATCCACGGCATCCAACTTCCACAGGGCACACCTTTGTTCTCCACCCTCGCTGTTCGGCTTCAGCTGCTAATTCGCTGTAGCGGAGTTTCTTTCTTTCGTAAGCCTCGTTGATTGCTTCTTCCCACGGGACTGTTAGCTCAATAAAATAAACAATTTGCTGTTTGTTGGACCAGAGTAATAGGTCTGGTCTTAAATTGCTTGTTGCAATCTCCGATGGGACTCTCAGTTGTTGGCCGACATCAGCAAGCATTTTCCAATCACATGCTCTCCTCAGCTGCCCTGAGCTTTGTTTTGCTCTATAACTCTTCTTTCCCGGAACTCCCTCCCTGACAAAGCGAATGTGGTGCATGTCGCCCTCTGCTCCAATTGGCAGGGCATTAACTGTTGAGCACCTATGCTCTATTGCTTCCGCTAAGCATTTTAGTACTTGATTGTGGCGCCAGGTGTATCTTCCTTGAGTAAGGCTTGTCCTGCACCCAGCCATTATGTGTTTGAGATTAGCCGTCCCGCCACAGAGGGGGCAAGTTGGATCCTCTCTTACCCATTGGCTGAGATTTGTTGGTGTTGGCAGTACGTCGTAGGTTGCCCTAACAATGAAGCTAATTCTTGTGGATTCCATTCCCCACAAGTCTTTCCAGGTAATTTTCCTCTGCTCTACACTTTCCCAGTTCACCCATCCCTCCTGTTTGGCTTGTGAGACAGTTTTAACGCTCCTTACTGCTTCCTCTTGCTTACGTATCTGTTCTATCACTAATTTGCGTTGTTCCAAAGGGGTGGCTTTTGACCATCTCGGTTTACTTGTACCAAGTCCAAATCCTCCTCGTCCATGTTGTACTTGTCCTACTATTTCCGTATGTTTTAAGGGCTGCTTTTGCTTGCAGTACGGCCTTTTTTGGATTCCATTTCCGTCTGGTTGCCAACGTGGGTGCCGCTTTTCTTACTATACTATCTCAGGATTCCGCAAGTGTCATTTCTAGTCTTGCTTTAGTGCACTTAAATTCCTCTGTAAGCCCGGTAAGCGACAGTTCCAGAGCTCCTTCCCCGTAAAGAGCCAGGCTACTAAGACACCGTGGCACCCCTAGCCATTTCCTAGCTTAAAAGCTGACTCTTCTTTCTAGCTTTTCAACTTGAGTGATGGGTACATCATACACTGTTAATGGCCACATGAGCCGGGGTAGAAGTCCAAACTGTAGGCACCATAGTTTTAGCTTTCCTGGCAACCCTGACTTCTCAATGTTCTGTAGGCCTCTATTCAGTTCTATCCTTAATTCTCTTAAAACTAAACACGGAAACACATGCATTTATGACTACGATTATAATTAGTTACCTAGCTACAGCAATTAAATATACAGTGGATGTCAAAAGGGGAAACAACTCAATGTTAGCCACGAAGTCCAAGTAGCTAAGAATGAGGACCGCCAAATTTATTTTACGAGTTAGATTTATATAGGCCTATATTAAGATGGTGTTCTAGAAATTAATTTGGTCCTGGATCATCGTGGGTCAATGGAACTCTGCAATAACGGTGGCAGAATCATCATGGATTACGGGAACTGTCAAATGTAGGCCTAAGCATTTTCACCAAATATTTACTTTTTAAAAGCTGATATTACGATGGGTTTTGGTAGGCTACAGGGCAATTAGAAGTTATTTAAGTTACAAAGCTATTTTATATTTGACCACACAATTAAAATAAGAAAAAGAGGCAGAGCCTGATCGAAACTGTGATCTATAAGCGAGTTTGTAGTTATGGCTGACGTAAAGTATTGTGGGTCGGGTCAAAGGTCACGGGTGATAAACAAACCCACCCGCGCTACTGTTTTCATGGCATCTGTGTTTGAAAACGCTTTATTTTTGCACTTATGCCAAATATGCCCGGTGAGAAAACTCTTGGAGAGATACATACTTGGAATGTCGATCCATTAAAGGCATTTATGAGGAAAAGGGGGCTAAAACGCACGTGGAAAAAACAAGAATTTGGTGCACTTGTCTACTCAGCATGTGTGATGAAAGTTCCTATCAAGCCAGGGGCAGTGCAAGAAAAAATTTAGAAGGGAAACCAAGATGCTGCAGATGGTTTCACTGGAACTGTGTTGGTATTTTAGCAGGGATAGATGACACATGGCTCTGTGACGATTGCCTCAATTATATTCAGCCAAACATGGTCAGAGAAAATAAATTCTTGTCACTGAAACTATAACAGCAATCCTGTGACCAATAATATTGACCAGTCTGTTTCAAAGAAAATCATACATTTAATTTATAATTAAAATAACTATTTTAGATTTTTATCTCGATTAAGAACACAATAATACAATCAGAATTCATGTCACAATTGGGTGCCTGCAGAATGCAGAATCAAACAGCCAGCAACAATTTTGGGGTTACAATCAAATTAAATTAAACAACTTATGTGCCCTGAGCTTTGAAGTACTAGTATGTGGTTCTATAACAGTTTTATTTTACAAGTGGTGGCAGAAAATTACAAGGAGCCATACACACAACCAAGACATTATCAACTATTTGAAGCATGTTAATAGGGAGGGTGTTTTTAAGTGTTCTAAACCACTTGATCCTGTTGAGAGCCCTCTCAACATGGATTCTTGCATTTGCTATTTTTTTGTAAGTATCAGATTTCCTGTGGTCATTTGTTCCATTTCTTGGCTAGGAGGAGGAATAACAAGACTTGCTTTAAGAATTAGGTCCTTCTTCATAGTGAAACCTCTATTGGCCATTACAGTATCACCAGGATCGATTGAATTAAAGAAATCAGACTCCTGAGTTATCTTTCTGTCTGACCCCCCCACCCCCACCCCTTGGAAAGAAATAAAATGGCACCATTAGCAGTGGTGTCAATCAGATATTTGACAGTGCTTCTTGTAATCGGACCATGTTAATGCCTGGATTTGAAGATTTCTTGGTCTTTCTATATAGGTTTCTGAACAGTCAATAGTACATCTAAGGTTGGGATAGTCCTTTTGTAAGGAAGGGGGCATGTGCTTCTTAATTGAAGACTTATCTCGCCAATAAATGAGTGGCCCAAGTTCAACAGCCAAGAACTTAATCCAGGTGTTGAAAACACTTGAACAAACAGACAAGCTCACACCAAAAAGATAAAGTGTAAGGTCACGTCCATTCTGAGTTTCATCAGAACTAGCACAAACTCATCCTTCAGCGACAACTTTCTCTGTGGACCACACATTTGAGCTTTTTTGATTTGCAAACTTGCATGGCACTTTAGTTGACAATTTTTTTTTACTACCAAGCCAGTACCTTATTTTGGAAGCCCGTGGTCGAAGATCAGTGAATAGATCATTTAATATGAAATTAAAAAGATTTGCATACAAATTTTTGTTTGTATTCTGGCTGGCCAGAAATTCTGTCCTCAATTTGGTGAAGATCCTTCAGGGAGGTGACAGGAAAGCCATGGACCTTTGGCACCTCTATCTCTGGGCTCCATTGGTGGTGCTTCAGTTGCAGCAAAATCATGTGCTGCTGCTGTTTTATTGTTTCCAGCGCACTTAAGATCTCATGCACAATTGCTAGAAATCAAAGCCAAACACAAACAAAATTCCCAAATCTATAGCACATGACGTAAAGCACAGTCAAACAGCCCAGCAACACTAAAAGCTTATGGCATGTGAAATTACCCAAAGCATGTGAAATTTGCCAACATATCTTCCAACCAAAACAATTATGTTTTATTTTGTTTAAACCTGAGTATAATAACAATTCCTCAGCACAAAACCATGCCATCAACCATTCTAAAAATAAAGCCTATATAATGCAACAAAAGGTACACACAGTACACTTGAAAGTTAAGTGGTACTAATAACAAACTAATAATTAGTTTGAATGTGCTGCAAATGTAAACACTTACGATCTCACGCAGACTGGTGAGATCTGTGGAATATGTTTTCGCCTGGCTGGAGGATGCTAGGTTTCTCGGATTCCCTTAATTTGGTTCCTGTAATTTTTACTGATTTGTTTGAAAAGCAATGATTGGGGCAGGGGGCAAGTCATTTGGACGCCTTTTTTGTAGGGGTTGTTTTGGCCGCTCATCCACGTCCTCCTCTTCGCTTTCAGTGAAAATCAGCCTATGTATACCTCTGTTGAACAAAAGAGTTTGTTTTAATATCTGAATTTGAAATCAAACAGCAATAAAGCCAGGTTACAGGACCCTGAAATCAAACAGCAGTAAGTTAATAGCCAAGACCCATGTTTAATTTGTGAAAAGAGTTCCAGGCCTACCTTTTCTTTCTTTTTAAATGTGCTGGCCGCTGGTCATCTTCCTCTTCTGTTTGGAGATCCGAAGTTGCCGGTGCCCTGGGGAGCAGCAACCTTGCCTGACTGAATGAACCTGTAAAAATAGCAATTAATCCAATATGTTTATAGTCATCAGATTGCAAATACCTTTGTCTCATGTAAAACTTTGTCATTTGGACAACCACTTATATCTGATTGAGATTCTCACTTTTAGTGGCCCTGATCCGGTTGGGGAAAAATCCCAAAGATTCAGCAGGAGGGTCTGCTCTCATGACCGCACGATCACATCGACCCCTGTTTTTGTGGGGCGGCCAGAAGTTTTTTCCATTTTTTACCCATGATGATGGGACTACTTCTGTGTCCCCTGTGGTGAGGAAGTCCACAATATGGTACATTCTCTGTGGAAAAAAAATAAAAATTTTGGAAAATAGAAACACAAATTCCCATAATGTTAAGCCTGAGTGTGTTTGAGAAAATTAATGAAACAGAGGAAGTGGGTGATTTATAGCTGGTCACTAAAAAACGAGTCTATGGGCTACCATGTTTCATTATTAATCAGACTTATAACTGAGCTTTGTCTAGTGTAATTTTGATATGTTGGGTGAATTAGTGAATCTTTTTCAATCATGGACATGGAGGGAGAGTAAAACCTAAAAAGGTGGCAGTAATGCAACAACAACTGCCACCCCAAAAAAGAAGAAGAAGAAAGTTGTCTGTGCTGAGTTGATTGCAGTTTACGTCATAAACTGGCGCGCTTTCCAGATTTGGGGCAGGCGACAGAAGGCAGGGAGGGTTCAACAACACAGAAATGCCAAAGGTGTTGTAGTGTATTTTGCCCCTAGTTAAAATAACACTTACCCCGATGTTTGCAGGAATTCAGAGGCAATGTTTTTTGGCTTGGTTTTCAGGCATGGATAAAAAAAGTCTGGTGGAGCAAGAGTCAGACAATGCTCGTGCACACAGTGACCACTTCGTGAAAGATAAGTTATGGCTAAAGTCATTTTGCTACCTACAGCCTAAAACTGAAAAAAATATAACCTAGGTGGATTACGTTGCAGAAAACATCTGCGATATTATCACCATGTGGCGTTTGTTCTGCAGCTAGTGTTACACAGTTTTAGTTAGCTTTCTAGTTTGCTAATGGGAGATCGCTGCAAAAGAAACACCACAGTGTGATAATATTGCAGATGTAGCGAGCGATTGTAAGCGATATATTAGTGTGTTTTTCATTGTTTATGTGGTAGATGGATAGGTAGCTAACTAGTCAACTCCAGGGAGATGTTTTTTTTTTTAGCTGTGCTAGTTAGGGATCACCATACACAGTGTAGCGAAGCTACTGTTAATCCTCTGTGCTGACACCAACTATTCGTTCAGTGTCAGATAACAAAATATAACTGTTATTTATTTAGGCTCCCTGAGTGCTGACAAAGCTGTTGCCTGTATAGACTGGGCTCCTACGGTTCATCTTGCTTATCAGCAAGCCGGTAAATATGCAGTTACATTGGTGCCACCAGAGGTTGATTTTGAATTACATTAAATTAAATAAGAGCTAAACATTTTTTAATTATTGAATTGAAAAATATGTATGCATATTCGACCTATTGAAATTGAATGTCATGAATTGAAAGATAATTTTCACATTAAGTTTCAGTGTTCCCTTATCTCCTTTGTCAAATATGTTCTATGTAGATGCAGAACGCCAGACAGACCTGACCATGAATGATATTGAGAAAATGTTTTGAATGAACTACGTTTTACACAGGATTGGCATCCCTTACCCCATACTCCTCAATTTAATTGGTTTCAACAGATGAAGAAAAGGCATGCCAACAAATGTATTCCTGAATTGAAGGAGTACATACTTTGATACGTTGTCATCCATCTTAACACATTTGAGATCCTGAGACAAATCTGTCGAAGGAACACCCCCAACTGGCATGAATCCATCGGGTAGTCAAAGAAGCTTGAAGCACAAGTAAACTCATTGTATACCAAATACGGATCACCCTCAATTACAATGACATTCAGGACTATGCCTACTCTGCCATTGATCCTAATGCAGTTGTCACCCATGGATACCTTGATACAGAAATTTGCCAGATGTATTTCCTTGTACTGATCAACCGGACCTAGGAGGTGTGGTGGCACTGGACCCTCACTATGTGTTTTATCAATTTAGAACTATTTCTAGTGTTTTGGCTACAAGTTGCATTTTCAAGCTCTGAAATACGCCTCACAACTTGTGCAACTGGAAACTGGGGGCTGCGAATCATCTTCTTGATTTGACCAAGAAAGGGAAAACCTGAGATGTTGTCCAAGTTGTAGCCATGTTCTTTTACATCGTCACTGAGATGTTTAAGGCCATGCACATTGTACACAATACTGTCCCTTGCATAAAGCTGTCCAAAGTGCTCTACAAAAGAACTAAGAAGGGTTTGGAAAAAAACTTTGAATCCCAAAGAACTGCACAAGGGGGGGGGTACGGGGGGGTCAGAAAACCATTCAGTATCTGGTGTGACCACCATTTGCCTCACGGAGTGCAACACATCTCCTTTGCATAGAGTTGATCAGGTTGTTGATTGTGGCTTGTGGAATGTTAGTCCACTCCTCTTCAATGGCTGTGCGAAGTTGCTGGATAATGGCAGGAACTGGAACACGCTGTCGCATACGCCGATCCAGAGCATCCCAAACATGCTCAATGGGTGACATGTCCGGTGAGTATGCTGGCCATGCAAGAACTGGGATGTTTTCATCTTCCAGGAATTGTGTACAGATCCTTGCAACATGGGGCCGCAACATGTATGCAACATGAAGAGATGGTCGCGGATGAATGGCACAACAATAGGCCTCAGGATCTCGTCACGGTATCTCTGTGCATTCAAAATGCCATCAATAAAATGTACCTGTGTTCGTTGTCCATAGCACACGCCTGCCCATACCATAACCCCACCGCCACCATGGGCCACTCGATTCACAACGTTGACATCAGCAAACCGCTCACCCACACGACGCCATACACGCTGTCTGCCATCTGCCCTGTACAGTGAAAACCGGGATTAATCCGTGAAGAGAACACCTCTCCAAAGTGCCAGACGCCATCGAATGTGAGCATTTGCCCACTCAAGTCGGTTACAACGACGAACTGCAGTCAGGTCGAGACCCCGATGAGAACGACGAGCATGCAGATGATCTTCCCTAAGACGGTTTCTGACAGTTTGTGCAGAAATTCTTTGGTTATGCAAAGCGATTGTTGCAGCAGCTGTCCGGGTGGCTGGTCTCAGACGATCTTGGAGGTGAAGATGCTGGATGTGGAGGTCCTGGGCTGGTGTGGTTACACATGGTCTGCGGTTGTGAGGCCGGTTGGATGTACTGCCAAATTCTCTGAAACGCCTTTGGAGACGGCTTATGGTAGAGAAATGAACATTCAATTCACGGGCAACAGCTCTGGTGGACATTCCTGCAGTCAGTATGCCAATTGCACGCTCCCTCAAAACTTGCGACATCTGTGGCATTGTGCTGTGTGATAAAACTGCACATTTTAGAGTGGCCTTTTATTGTGGCCAGCCTAAGGCACACCTGTGCAATAATCATGCTGTCTAATCAGCATCTTGATATGCCACACCCATGAGGTAGATGGATTATCTCGGCAAAGGAGAAGTTCTCACTCACACGAATTTAGACATTTTGTGAACAATATTTGAAAGAAATAGGCCTTTTGTGTACATAGACAAAATTTGACCTCTTTGAGGTCAGCTCATGAAAAATTGGAGCAAAAACAAAAGTGTTGCGTTTATATTTTTGTTCAGTGTATGTCTCTCTTCCACAAACCTTGGCTTTCTGGCAAGCTAAGTAGGGATATGTCGTTTAAATGACAACAGATTTCTGGACAACTGTTTGACCTTGCGACGCGTCAACTTAGTGGACCTTTGCTTCCAGCCCAGAGCTCTAGCAGCTCTTTGTGACGCCAAGTTAGACAAGATGCATATAAACATGAGGGAACATAGAAACCATCCCTATGCCTGTCTCTGTAAGTGGGGAGGTTTCTCTATGATGCTCCTCATCTGTTTGAAGCCTGAAGCTGTCATCTGTTCTTAGGGTACATTTGCTATCTGGAAAAGTCATTCTGCCATTTATATGAAACCCATGTAATGTGCATTTATCACAACCTGCATAGCCAGCGTGGGATTTTATGGCTTTTATGTATGCTCGTGCAGGGGCATCATAAATTATAGATGTTATCTTTATAAAGTGTTTTTCCTTTAAAAGTGAAGCCAGATGCTAGGATTTTTATCTCCCCAACTAGATCTGTCAAGTATTCTCCTAGAGGGTCTGGTTTTGAATTGGCACCAAACAAGCCAATCATGCAAGGCTTTTTTACTCCAAATCCCTGAACTAACCCCAAAATTGGCCATAACTGGACAGCTGAACTTTTAAAAATAGGAAGCTGATTCAAATTCAGTTGGAACTTGATTGTGTGTCAATCCGGAATTTTGGAGTTTATGCTGTTCAAGATACCTGAAAGAGCATTTAAAATTCCAAAGTAAAAGTATGAACCACCAGCAACACTTTCAATCTTGTAACCTCTGTTGGTACCTAGGAGTGTCCTCGCATCTTTAGGCAGTGACACGGGTGGTGATGCCTCAAGATAGACAGCAAGACAGTTAATGCAACCAAAGTGATACTGTTGTGTATTTTGTTCCTCATTAAAATAACACTTACCCCGATGTTTGCAGGAATTCAGAGGCAATGTTTTTGGCTTGGAAAAGGTGACTTTATTTGACAAGACAAGACAGACATGAGAGTCTTGCAAGACCCTCCATTCACACCGTTCCCAACATCTCCTCTCCAAAAACAACTAACTCCCAACCCTTCTGGTCTCTTCCTTTTATCCCCAGAAAACACATGCAGTCACAAGGTTTCCTCGTGCTACTTGTGCTGAAGATTCCATATATTGATTCCATATATTGACTTTAGCCATACAGCCTAGTCACATATGGTCTCAAAGGTTACCCATGCAGTTACAACCATACAACGTAAACACATGGCTTCAAAGGTTGCCCGTGCAGTTCCAACTCTACAGCATAAACACATACGGTTTCAAAGGTTGGAACCGCAAACATGAGGCCCCCTTGCGACTCAGATTCCATACATTGAATATTCTACATATCCCCCCTTGGGACTCTAATGAGTCCCACATAATCAAAACAGTAATCATGCAATCACCTTTTCACAAGCGGTAATATAAAACATGTGAACTGATAAAGTATAGAAAGCATCATTACACCAATACACCTCTGATTGACAATGAAGGAAAGCGAAAATCCCCTCACTTAGGGTAAAATTCTTTTCTGACCCCTGGCACAATTTTGCGATTGAGTTACACTCCCAAAGCAATACAAAGCTTACAAATTAAACAAACACATACAGAATATAACATGAAACCCCTATATTTTCTAATCACGTTCATATGCAATGCCATATACCCCACTAATCCCTATTCTTCCTTTGTCTAATCAAACAGTATACCGTACATGCATTTAAAACAACATTGTTATATAGTAGACACCACAATATATAGATGCCCATACATATATATTTTAGCATATCCCCTTTAATCTATATGGGGTTTAAACTTATGTCTAAACAATCCAACCACCCAGCCCATATGTTTCAGTCACAATGAATAGATCAAGCAATGTTCTCGTTTTGAGCAAAAAGATGTAGAAGCATCTGTACGCTCTCATCCTTCGTCATTAGCTCCATGAGTTCCACATCCACCTTCTTGGTAACTGGCGTAGACTTCACCTCCTCCAACAGCACGATCTGTTTAGAGATAGACTTAGTGAAGAGAGATCTCAACATTGGTAGAACACAACAGCCCAGTAGGGTGATGACAAACAGAACAGAGACAACAGAAAGAGCAAGTTTAGTCAGTGTAGCGCCCCATGTCCCAATTTTTTTCCATCTAACCAATCCCAAATAGGCGCACTTTCTTGGACCGCATTAGATTTTACTTCAATTTTAAGATTTTTTAGTGCGTGTATTACTCATAATGATATCTGAAAGCAAGGCCACTACACACTACACACTTCTCTTTATCAATGGCTATGGTGTCTGTGCTGTTCGTCAAATACTCATTCTGTCTGGGTGTTGACGTCCAGTTTCCTCCACTGGCTCCGTGCCAGGTGCTGTTATCAGCCAGCAAAGGGCTCCCAACACCATCATGATGGCGGGCTGCTCCAAGGCTCTCTGACGGCTGGCCACCGTCACATTCTAGTGGAAGAAGGTCATCCCCTCCCCCCTTGAGGGTCTGCTCAGCTCCCGATGGGTGAGCTAAAACTGGGGAGGGAGTTGATTCTTCCTGCTCCTTTCCACTGTTTCCTCTGGTGCTTTTTCCTGTTGGTACATAACCTTATGGATGGCAATTAATTGTTTAACATAGTCTCTCAATTCAATCTCCAGTTGTTCAAGTGGGGGCCCTTTATGTGGCCCCCTGAGGTGAGGTGTTGGCATTGGACGGACAGTAAGCATCTCATGTGGGGTTAAATGGGTTATGTGGTTAGTTTGCATACGGAGTTTCATTAGTGCGAGCGGCAAGGCATCCACCCAGTTCAAACCTGTAATTGCACATATTATACTTATCTTTGTTTTCAAACTTCCGTTAACTGTCTCTACCATCCCTTGACTGGGGATGATAGACACAGCCAAACCTCTGTTTATTGTGTAGGGACTGCAGCACCCCTTTCACTGCTTTCTGAATGAAAGCTGCTCCATTGTAAGAGCTGATTTCTGTAGGTATTCCAAATCTCGGTATTACCTCTCTGCTCAGAAATTTTTTATGACAGTATTAGCACTCTGGTCCTTTCAGGGCACGGCCACTACTCACCTGCTGAATCTGTCAATCACAGTTTTAATCATACAGTTTTAATCATATCAACATAATCCATTACCAGATACATTTTTACATTTCTTTACTACCTGTCTAAATTAAATTTCCTTATTACCTCCTAAATTTCCTTATTACCTCCCCCCTTGCGCAGTGGTCTACACCATGCGCATCTTGAATAAGCGAAATTACCAACAGTAGCACAAATGATTTTCTGATAGTCCAATTGCTGAAACTAAAATCAAGGGATTATCTGTTGCGAGCCATTGACACCTACTGGCTATCAATACCATGTTCCCCAAATGTCCCCAAATGTGTGAGGTGGTGCCAATTAGCTCCTGCTTTTCCTTTTACCTGTACCGCGTGTGAGGTGACCTCTGCGACCTCCCACGAGCCGGTCCACCTAGGGTCAATCCACTTACGTTTGTGAACCTTGATCCTCACCCAGTCACCAACCTTTACTGGAGCAGGAGGGTCCTCACACACTGGCTACAACGCACTGACTCTCCACCTAAGTAAACACTCACGTACAGTCAGTCAATGGTGCACAACAACGACGTTCCAGCCAACTGCGGGGACACACAACAATATTACATACAGACAAACATCAGGCCTTTCACAACAACAAGTTTTCTAAGACAACTCCAACAGTTTACTTAAGGCCACTTAACCCGCAAAAGCTTTCTAAGACAATCCGAAGATTTACTTAAGGCCACTTAACCTGCAACAGCTTTCTAAGACAAGCCGAAGATTTACTTAAGGCCACTTAACCCGCAACATAAAACCTGCAGCTTTTGCGTCAATCAACAATTGACTTAAGGCCACTGAACTCACTACACAAGCTTTTTAAACGTTCAACGTCTAGGGCCACTTAACCATATCAACATTTTATAACACGTTCACCTTATTCACCGCTTACAGATACTCATAGACTAATTTTCCTAGAACTACCTATGCAGTTTTAGTTTTGACAACAACAGGTACTGCTTACCTTTTATTTGCCGCGGCTCTATGAGTATCCGGAAGAAGGTCCGAAGGCTTTCAATCCGTCTGCTGTTCTTCCTCCTCAAGTTTCTACGTGATCACGACGGGGTCACCAATTTGTGGGGTTCAAAACTCTGAGTGAAGACCGGACCCAGGGATCAGCGAAGTAAACACTTTATTCACAGGACAATATCAGCCAGAATACAATGACATTGAAAGAGAACAGAATTCATCGATATCAGAGGGTGACACCCCGCCTATACCAGTCTGCTGTTATAAACACGCACCATCCCAGTATACCGAATGCCACACGTTGGGAGGGGTGCGCCCTAATTTTATACAGTGGTACAATACAAGATAAGACAACTGGATGGAGAGATGTCATTGGTTTAGACTTTTGACACTTCCTTGTTGGTGCGCAGGCCTAGTCCTAGGCCTCTGGGCACTCCTCTGGTCCAGTCCCGAGCTGTTGTACCAAACTATGAGTGCGCTGTAAGGGAGGGGGAGAGAGTCTACATAGATAGTAACAATGAGACCACTGACAGAGCAGAGAGGGCAAGAAGACCTTGAACAGATCAGAATGTGCAAGACTGCACTTTTCATACACAGCACACAATATATGTAATTAAGTGGTCTAAGACACAGCACACCATATATGTAACTAAGTGGTTTAATACACAACACACAATACATGTAACTAAGTGGTTTAATACACAACACACAATACATGTAACTAAGTGGTTTAACCTTAACAAGTCTCATTCACTACTCTCGAACATTTGTTGTTATAGCCCTCAGGGAGAAAGGTGTCAGGTTGCAGACTTACAAACATGGTGCAATGTGGCTCGAGACTAGGGGACCGTGCTCAAGGACACAGACATTAAATACGACTGCCACTTAACCAACGTTTCTTTTACTGGTCCTCCTATATCCCCTATCCATATGCCTCATAGGAAAGCCTACACACAGGTGCCTGAAAAGGGAGTAAGGCGTCATCAGTTAAAATGATGCCCTCAGAGGTGCACCATATCTAAGTTCCTAGTTTACACAATGCATCTCTTCCTAACAAATTAACTGGCGTATGTTCGGATACTAAAATCGGAATTTGAATTGATGCGTTGCCTATAGACACATCGATTGGAGCAGTAAGTGGAATCAGTTGTGTTTGTCCCGAGAAGCCCACAGTTTTTGTATATTCTCCAGATAGGGGGAGATGAGTAGCACATTGAGATGTTGCTCTGCCTCCAAGTTGGGTGTTGGTCTGCTGTTGATGTCAGTGCAGGCAGTTGTGACCCCCCTTCTTCTTCCTGTCCTCCTCTGCCCTGTCATTCCCCTGAGCGTATATTATTACTGGGGGTGGGGGCACCACGGGTGGTTGAGGCGGCATAGATGTCGGGACGACTGGGGCCTGCACAGATTTACTATGTTTATCGTTCTTTAACATAGGATTATCTTCTGGGTCTTGTTCAGTTTCCTGACGCCAAAGTCTCTGAAAGTTACTGACATAGGTGATTGGGTTTTAAGTATCATTCAATAGCTCGCCTTTCAAAGCTTTAGGGTCAATTCTTGCTGGGTAATGATCTCTTAAAACAGTCCACATGGCACGTCGCATGGCACCAAACTGCTCTCCATCCCTCACTGGAGTGTCAACAGCAGTAGCTTGACCTGCCTGCCTCAACAGTTCATTAGTTTTCAAACTCCCCAACAGCCGAACCAAAAGGGCTTTTGTATCCCCCAATGCCAATATTTTGCCTGTTGTGAGTTCCTCAACTGTTCTAATTCACTTTCCTGCTCCGCCGCTATGTCAGGCAACTTCCGCACCAAAGTCACCATATCCTATGTCTGCCAGGGAACATAGTACAAATTACTTTTATCATAATTGGATACTGGCCTGACGGCCCCTGGTCATCACCCCAGTCAGATTGTTGTCTCTGTCTAACCCCTGACCTCAACCAATATTCGTGGCTACAGCCCTGTGAGTCTTTGTCTACTACCAAAGTGCCACTTTGAATTTTTATGGTATGTGTGCTATCACTTTCATTAGCTTTCCCTTGTGGAGTCCCCTTTAAAAGACCAGAATCCAATTTGCTCTCTATATGCGTCCCGGAGCCCGCACCCCTGTGAGGAGCCCCACACTACCCATAAGCATCCTGGTTATGGAATAGAGGCGTCTGTTTCATGTTTTCCCCCTCCCAACTCCCTGCTGGTGTATTCTTTCATCTATTCCTCTCTGCCCACCTTCCAATGCTGCCTTCTCTCATTGCACTTCGTGGAGGACCACATATACCTCCTAGTTCTCCCTCACTTTCATTCTCATCGTCATCCATCTGTAACTTCCCCTTAAAATCAATTTGTCCTGTTATGGAGGGATACTCACCCGCATAGGGCGGTGGCTTAGGGACGCTTCCTAACTTTTGGCTCGACTTTCAGTGCTTTCTCAACCTGGTCCTTATCACTTTCACTCACCATCTGTCTATTTAATCTGGCTGTGGTCAGAAATTCTGCACCCTCATCATTAAATAGTTTCAATACATGCATTTCCTTTTTTCTCTTCTCATCTCTACCCTTTTTCAGTCTGTTACTATCGTAATTTTTAATTAAGACTTCCCTTTCGTCACAAAGTGTGACATCAAACGGTCCTTCAATTGGCCATTGTATGGCTAATTTAGCTGTCCTTTTGGACCGTTTTTGCATTATTTTTTCAAATCTTTCTCAAGTAGGGGATAACGCTTTATCAGGAGCTCAACCGGTGTAATCATGATTATTATTAGTACGCTAACAACTTTACCATAAACTTTATCCAACACGCGCACTCACACAGACACACAAACAAAAAGACAATAGTCCGGACACATCAAATACAAAACGAATAACAGACCAACTAAATACAATGAGCAACGCACAGAAAACACAGCAATGCACGACATTCAAGGAAGACAACGCATCACAGGCTATCAGCCCCACTCAGAGGCAACTTGGAAGGTTACAAAAAGACGGGGCGTCCACAACTAACTAAACGAATCACAATCTATAACTATTACTCGGCACACTCTCCGAGGGTTGATCAACCACAACTCATACAATGGCACACTGGCCAAATATTTGCGCAATAATCAAACTCATAATCACGGCGTATTTGCAGAGGGTCCACCAACCACGGGTTATTATGGCACACAGGCCACTGGCTAACCTTATCCAAAACCTACAGAATTATATACTGTAGGCCCATATTCGTATATCCATAAACTCATAATCGTCTATTCATAAACTGATACTCATAACTCATAGACTATGGAATCATGTACCATAGTGCATATTATATACTTATAGAATCAATGTTCTATAGTCCCATATTTGTATACTCATAAACTCATAATCACGGCACAAAACAGGCCAACCAAACATTGCGCACAAGAGTTAACCAGCCGGTACCCGTTCAGGCGCAATATAAAAAAATCTAAAAAGTAAATGGAAAGTAAAACCCCCACATACAGTATAATCTACTGTTGGCTATTCAGCAATTCCTAAATCTGTCAACAAAAAGCTAAAGATGTGCCTGTTCGGGGTAGATAAGGACTATGTAGCTAACACAACCAGATCGGTTAAGCTGGACTCCGAATGGAGAACAGTACTTGTGTACACCCAAGATTCTTTGCTAGCATATTTTTCCCTGTCTGGGATGAAATAACCATAACAAACCTTTTTCTCTTTATGTCTCAGAGAGAGACAGCTTCATGTGTGTAGTTCTTACACAGGAACATAGAGGAAAGCAGATATCGATGGGTTATTACTCAAAAGGCTTGGATGCTGTGGCTCGAAGTCTCATTCCATGTCTGCATTCTGTGGTTTGTATGTCCCGCTTGATGTTACATTTCATAAGCAGTACATGCACTATTTTTCAAGCCAAGACAGCATTTCTTCACAGATTGCATTCTCCAGTATCAAAATGTCTGCTGACGATGGTACATGCTAATCTAGAGTGCTGCATCGCACTGTTGTTTCATCTACTCTTA